>JBBPNZ010000323.1:0-22814 GCA_038091195.1 Phylloporus rhodoxanthus | reverse complement strand
GGGGTTAGGGCTATTGATGACTCTGCAAGAGTTAGAGCTAACATATTTTGGTTCTTTTGCAAATGTCAAGTCTTTCCAAAATGCCCCAACATTGGGACACTTATTTGAGCCACTGTATAATGAGAACTCACATCCCACTAACATATTTTGTTCAATCATTTGTCACCACAGAAATGAAACAATCCAGTGACCTACCCATAAATGTGGAAAGTAGCCAGTGCAATCCTTGACTACATTCTCCTCATCAAAGGTTATGCTACAAACTATAAGATTTTGGGTTATTACTTGGCTTATGCTTACCTTCTAACTGCCATCTTTACACTCATCTCAAGATTTTCTCTTTGAACAGCAAGTAACATCACTATTACAGCCTCATGATTTAAGGCATTTGCTGTTTCTTCAAGTAATGCATAGCAGGATGCATTCTCCTTGTGCATTTCTACAAGATAAATAAAGCAACCATATAATAGCAAAGACCATACCAAAACTTACTTTCCAGTCTGACATTCCTAGGTGAACTGCCCTTCAAGACACCCAAGTAGTGTTCCTGGAAAATTTTCTCAGCCTCATTCTTCACATCCTCTGAACTGGCATTCTGAGAATTGGAAACCAGCTCTATCTTGACATCACGTCTGAATTGGTCATACTTGGTGAATACTGCAATCACAGGGACTCCACATTCCACATTAAGTTTCATTCATGTGCATACAATGCTATACACACCATTCTTATCTGGACAGATGACATCAAAGAATTGACTGTTCAGAGTGGGCCGAACATTGTCCATTGGAATGCAGTACCTACAAAGAAAATTTAGCTTGCAGATTCTGAGGAACAACCCAACAGACCAGATCGCATGCAATCTATCCCGTAATCGGGGTGAGACTGCTCTCCTGCGCACGAAATTTTGCACAATCCGTAGCTCGTCTTCACCCCCAGACTCGAAGCCACATGAATCATGAAAAACATAGCCATTGTGTTTGGTAAACACAAGCTCATCCTCGATGTTGTGGTCGCCACGCTGGTTAGAAATCAGTTGCATAGTTCCTACCGCCAACATGGAGGCTAGTGATTGACCTCGGTATTGGGATCAAGATGGATCTGACAGAAAGATAAAACGATATCACTTGGAACTAGACAACATGCACCAACCTCTTCACGACGGCCATCATTCACCCTGAAGATCTTTGGGCTCTCCGTCGTTTCGCATACTCTTTGTAAGATGGTTGTTTTCCCTGCATTTGCGCGACCAACAATGAGGACTCGAAAGGCGATGTCTGGAACACGGAATTGCAGTGGCTTCTGGCTCATTCTGTTGGCGAAAAATTGTGTAGAAGGCAAGGGTATGGGAATCGGGGGAGGACACGCACGCTATCGCAAAGCCTCGTTCGTTCTCCGACCCGGATCCTTCCAAGAGCACGGACCGGTGACGGTGATTTGGCGGCACTAGGAATCTCGGCACCAATGCAACATATGTAGGGCAAAGTATCAAAGACAATATGGGGCAAGTCGGCCCGAATCAATGAATATCCACGGCCACCGTCCAACTAGTCTTAGGGTCGCTTCCCCAGGTTTTATCAGATCCAAATTCTCGTTACTAGTTGAGAATGGAATGGAGAGGATGTGGGCAAGTGTAGAACTGGCATCGGCAGCAAAGTGTGAGCCCACGAGGAACTCACGCACGATCACGGATGGACCTGGCACTTCGGATCGATTCTCATTCGCCTGTGGAGCAGAGACAGTTTACGTTTCGTGCCGTTCTCGTCGATCTCGCCGTTCCTTGTAATCCCTTTCTGCAATGCTCCTCGTCCTGATGTCGTAACTGCTGGATTGCCTCTTTCTTGCTTGAATTCCCTGTGGCTACTTGACTGAGAAGAAAGCAATGTCGTCCCGTCCGCCACAAGCGCCGCAGGCTCGCTCGGACGCCTCTTTACCTCGGTGACCCCGTGCCTACCGACTCTGCCTCCTCTGTGCCATGCCTTGTACAGACGTTGACCTCCTCTCCACGTTGCGATGGGCTCGCAACTTTGTTTTGTTCCCTTGCGCACGAGCGTGTTTCTCTGATTCGGAGTCATCAGGCGTGGCAGTGGGTATTCGATTCGAGCGTTGCGTCCAACAAAGGATGTGAAGCAAAACACCGAGGCATTGACAAATGTTGGCGTTGTTGTATCACGATCACGTCGATGTGTGCAATCCAAGCACTTGTTCTATAGTTGGGCAGCTGCGATCAGAGGCGCGTTTGGGTGAGTATTACTATTCTATCTTGATCTTGTGATCGGCGGGTTGTCTGGTACACCTGAATGATAACGATGGCTCTAGGAGTGGATGCCGGCCCTGATGACGGGTATCAAAACTTCGTTTTTTCCCAGGCGGTGTCAGTTTTCATATGGCTTGTACTTCTTTTTGATCGGTGCTGAACTTATTATTATATGCCCCAAGGTGGTCTTCGTTATCGGGCTTATCATTGCGAGCTCAGGCCAAGTCACGAATCCCAGGCGGTTTAACTCCCACAAGTAGAAATGGACACATTCTTTACGAGCGGCTTATCCGTGTACGTCACCCCTCTGCTAGTCTACTAGGGGATCTCATCCGAGCTCTGGGCAACATGATGCCAAAGTAGGGTATCACTGGCCATCTGTCAACACTGGCAGCATCACCGGGTATGGATGAAAAACATCCTTGATGTCACATCCATGTAACAAACGCAAGGCGCGGCGGACCTTGGCCCGTGTCCAGCGGGGAACTCACAAATTGTCGTTAACGCGAGAAAGGAGCGAGCGAGACTCCCATCATACAGCACAAAACAGTGCGACATTTAGGAGTGATTGGCACGTACAGAATAGATTAGGATCAGATGGGTGATAAAACGACTGAGTAGATAAACCAAATATTGCGGGAAAACCGAGACTATCGTGTGATGCGAGTGTATGTGATAGTCGTGTCATGTCATGTCATAAGAATCATGCAAAAAAGAGAGATACCAAGCTTTATACAAGAAAAAAGTGCAGAGGTTCACGCACATACGGTCTATGGTGTTTCTCTCCCGCACCGGCCGAGCGGTGGTATCGATCACGGTCACGGTCAGGCGCGGAACAGCTCGAATTGGACGTAAACGCCGGACGCAACGCCGTCGAGACCCACGAATCCGTACACAAAATGGTATACGCCACAATCGAGGGTCTGTAGATGTACTTGGACGTGTGGGTGTGGCCACGTCCATGTGTTGGTCCATGTGAATGAGGTGGATGGCGGCTGGTCCTGGTGGTGTGCGTGTCTGTGGAGTTGTCCATAGCGATGTCCATAAGCAGAGTGCTGGCAGGCCGGCCGGCGACGCCGATCGAGAGCTGGAAGACCCCGAAGAGGGCTTCATGGCAGCGTCAGAGACTTCCAGACGCTCATTCTCTTGTTCGCGTCGACGGTCGTCGTTGACGTCCATCGGGTACTCTGCGTCTTCTTCCGAGTAGTCGTCATCAGTGTCCTCGCTCGGTGGGGTGGGAACATGAGGTGGTGTTGGAGTCCGTGTGGGTGGTAGACGCCGCTATGTGCAATGTGCGAATGATTGTGCCAGTGGCAGCGCATGTCGGAATTGACGTCGAATTCGTACCCACAGCCCGGAAATGGACAGCGATATGGTATCGACAACGTTATTAGCACAGGTGGACATGATCACGGTCGAGGGAGAAGTAGAACGGCCAACACGTTGCGTGATGAAATAGAGCAGGTATAAAAAAGAGACGGCACGTACGTTTGGCCTCGTGTGTGTTTGAATGAATTGGACAATTGAAACATTTTCCGCAGAGAGGATACTGGTGCTGTTTGCCCCTGCGTTCTGCCTGGAACACAGGGATCGCAGATGGACGCATCAGCCATCGTTGATTACAGGGGACGAGGGATTGGGGTGTTCGAACACGGGAAAGGAGAGGATCATCGAGGAGGGAGAGCGGAGATGGGAAAGATCGGCTTAACGTGGGATCGACAGAGGAGGAGGATCTCGCGCACGGGGCGGTCCTGCCTGTGGCAAGAATGGTGATGTTCACCGGGGATGGCGACGTGAAATACGAGTGCTGATCAGTCCATGCCTGGGTGGGCAACGGCCGAGGAAGCCCTGGGGCGGATTGTGGTACTGGAGGCTACGTGTTCGAGGGAGAGGGTCTGCGCGGAGGACGTTGAAGGAGTGGATTCAATGGACGGGTGGCTGAGGAGCTGGACGGGGGCGACGATGTCACCCATCTGTTCACTGCGCTATGGCAATGTAGCTTCTTCATTCTCCGACCCGGAGGTGATATGGCGGCCCATCGCATGCAAGAATCTCGGCACCGTTGAACCAGTTGCATAGAGCAAAGTATAAAGACAAGAATGAGGCAAGTCGGTAGGAAAGCTAGTGATGAATGATATGATATGGTGATTGAAACCGTGAGAGCCAGTCCTAGCTAGTACAACCCACCAGTTTCAACTTCTACCTGAATCGTACTAGCCACGACGCCCTCTTTCATTGGAACCCACTCGACTGATAGACGACTCGAGTCAAAATTCACCATTCTCAGTGTCACCTATCAAGTGGTAGAGCTGGCACACCGTGACTCTGCACCCATGAGAACGGAGCAATATCTAGACATTTGTTGCAAGCCATGCCGATCGAGCATCAAGCCTTCGCTCCTAGATCAGCCCCGAAAGCCATCCGTAGAGATAATTTTGATTGTTCGTAATGATTTTCATGGCAGGTGTGTACTACTTCGTGTTTTCAGGTGCATGCTCGCGCATCAACAACCTCCGTGTCAAATAGATTGTTGAGACTTACTGACCCACTTTTCTGAGGCTCTATCTCCATATGTGACGGCGACCGAAGTTGGACTGTAACGCACGATCGAAACGTCTCATTTCTGTTAGTAACCGTCCTCGCGAACATGCACCGATTTGCGAGTCCCCTGACCTGTTTCTCGACAGTGGTCGCAGCAACATTGGGTCCCCTTTAAAGAACCCCACGATGTCAGTCAGTTCGTTCTTGACGTCCACCAATTGACTCGCGTCAATCTACCAATCTTCCAGTACCTCTGCTATGCATATGTCAACTGTGATGGGGATCTCATTCACCTTGTTCCGACTGGGCACTACACGGTCTCGCTGGGACAGCTGATTACCTCAACCGTATTTGGAATTCATAAGACTCCTTCCGGGACGAATTATGACCACTCGGCTTTATAGGCGTGTTTTCTCTCTCGGTCACTTTCTGGCCTTCAGATAATTTGCCTCATCACCCCAAGAGTATCGAACCTTTTGGATATACTGTCTTGCAGGTGCTCTTTGGGACACGTAAGTTGTTCTAATCATTCATTCCACGCTGCACGGATTGGTCTAACAACTGTCCTCCTGTAATGTGTCCCTTTATTTCAAGCAGCGTATTTATCATTTGGACACTTGCTCATATGTAAAGTCATCCTGCTCTGAATCATCAACGTATTCTTCGCGTTCTTTCCTCGGAGCCACTATTTTGCTTGCAGACATGCAAACCATACTGAGCAGCAATGCATCACCAACCGCCACGTTTTGGATGACGTTCGATTCCAGGTGACGCTCCTTAATCTGCTGCTCACCAACTCCGTTTAGATTCGCCTCGCCTCGCCGCACTATAGCCGTTCATGTATGTCTGGACGTTCGACCCCGATTGGCATATACAAACGCTGCTGTCTCGAGCGACATGAAATCTGGGCCGAGTACGCATGGCTACATCCAGTGTCTTAGTATTCTATCCATGACGCCCGATGGTCCACGCAGCGTCTTCTCTCCACACAGGGGGACAAGCCTGCTTCCGTGCCGAACGGCGTAGCCAATCTCTTCTATTTGCAAAGCGGCTGCAATGCATGGCAGGAACGATCACGATCAAGTGTCACGGGTGCCGCATGATGCACATCTCCGAGGTGCGACTGGGTGTATGGCTCGCGATGCCGTCTCCCCGAACGAGTCGAAGGTGGACGTGCGTGCGGAATACGTCTCTGTGTTGCTGTTACGTCAATCTGGTGGATTATCGCCGGGTTCATCGCTGAAAAGCATCTTGTGTCCATGCGTGCTGGAATCACGCTTCTTGTCAAGTACTATGACCTGCGTGTCGTTCAAAGGGAAATGCACTACAAAGCATGTTTTTCGAAGGGTGTAACACGGGTGTGGTAATCCGAAAGGGAGAGGGACTCATGGAATTCTGGCGCTGGACCGCAGGCATTTCCAATTTCCAGCCACAAGCCTGCCACAGGACACGCCAAGCTCTGAAGATATGCATAGCAAATTCATGGTTTTCATCACCAAGATACAAATGTCGGCACACGGACGATGACCTTTGTTGTGCAAATGGCGCCTCGTGCCAACCCATATGTAGGATAGCCTTGCAAGTCACGTGGATGGAAAGACATGGAACATTCTATCTCGAGTAAGCCTTCTGTCTTGGGAGGTGTTGCGCACCAGCCACTTTTTATGAACTCCAGGGCTATCATTTTTTCGTTGAAGTCTAACGGCACGCAGAAAGAGTACGCCACATATCCGCTCAATCGATGGTACGACTGCCCGACCAAGTGATCAAAGAACCAAGCCTCGAGTCGCAGCTTCTAGATGTAGCCGACTCAAAAAGCAGCTAACCGAGTTATGACTCGGCAAAGTGCCACTAAATCTCATTGCCGACGTTTTCCACCAATGAGAGTGTTTGAACCAAGGTCGGAGAGTCGTCAAGCGATAACGTTACTCGTTCAACTTGCTTGGCACGCGCGAAATCGCCCACATCTACGTGCATGATTTATCACTTACGGCAGTCCCTGTTTCACCTCGCCAAAAACGGCCGTGCGCTCGTTTTGCAATGCTGATTTGCTCTTGGACTCCAAGATGGACTTGCGGGAGGAAAGGTCCTGCTTCTTCGAGAGCATGACCGCACTTCCATCTAATTCCGGCTGGTGTTCCTGCTGTTAGGCACATCCCATGTCACTGAATACCGAACTCCTGGTGAATGCGATGATATGATTCCCGTTGACAATTCCAGTGCAAGGCTGTGGACAAGGGACGATTTGAAGGGAAATAAATCCGGTCGGGTACTGGTAGGTGTCGATGGGAAAGTGGCACGCCCTTGGCAGCCGGATTGAAGCAGATGGGTTGGCGGTGGACAGGACGGAGAGATTTCTAGAATTATGGATGGCAGCTGCTGGTTAGGACTGCGCCTACCCTCATTGGTATGGGTGTAGCGCCGTGACGACTGCCGGCGACCTCGATCTCAGAATACCGCTGGTGCGTTCTGTGTTTGCCATTCAACCGGGCAAGAAAAAAAGGAGCTTTTTTTTTGTCCCCAGATAACGAGTTAATCGCATGAAATGTTTAGCGAAATATTACATACAATAGTTTTCCACATTTCTGATTACATAGTTTGGATTTTCTTGTCATTTGATTGCTGGATTGGCGGTTGCGGCGTTGTCCGTTTTAGGAAGTCCTGCCGGCTCTTGGTCGGTTAAAGTGCGGTGCTAGCCTGGTGTTTGCGGCTTATCGCTTTGCCGTGAGGAGTCGATGTCGTGGACGCCGTGATGTGGGGCCATGTTTTCTCGAAACGTCCTGGAACTTGGATTAAGTCCTGGCGTATCTCGGGTCTAAGCTGACACCCTGAACCCTGCCGATGATCCCCCTCCCAAGTTCCCGAGCCCTGACCGCACTTTGTCGGCTCAAAGAAACCCAAGGTGAGCATGTCAGCGTATCGGGTTCCAAGAATATCCCGTTATCGACACATGCGGACCAGTGCGGTGTCGATTCAAGTATATGAATGTATTGTGGCCGTCTATGGATATGGGTCTAGGTATTCGGACTGCATTTGCCAAAATTACCTTGCATGGACATGGACATGCATTCAGGTTCCCAGAGTGATGATGGACGAGTCGACGACGTTGGCGGGCAGTGCGCTACTGTGGGGCCCTCGCCTGCCGCTTCATAGAGGCTGCGGTGAGCTGCTCCTCAGATCTGCGGCATTATTTCACAGTCCTGACGTATCCACATGCAGAGACGTATCGGCGGATTTTTTTTCCCACTTTGCGCCCAACTGCGGACCCACACTTGGAGCACGTTTTCGCTGCACGTTTGCGATAAGCATCAGACTTGTGTTAAGAAGTCGGGACCCAAGTACTTGCTGTCGGGCGAGCCCCGATTTTCGCTATCGCAAATCGCAGGACACGATGAATGGGAGTTTCCACCGTCCACGTTTCCAACCAGTGTTAGGGTCACCTCCCTTTATCGGATCCAGAACAGGTGAAAAGGAAAAGATGGGTAGAACTGGCGTTGGCGGCAATGTCTAAAGACGGGGGAGGTGAGCCCACGAGGACCCCATGCACGATCACCACGGATGGACCCACTTCGGATCGATTCTCATTCTCCCGTGGAGCAGAGACAGTTTATGCTTCGTGCCGTTCTCGCCGGTGGTCAGTGCAGCTCACAACGTTTATCTCGCCGTTCCTCGTAATCCTTTTCTGCAATGCTCCTCGTCCTGATGTCGTAACTGCTGGGTCACCTGAGTCACCTCTTTCCCGCTTGAATTCTCCGCTGAGCCTCCGTTGGCAGTGGCTACTTGACCGAGAAGAAAGCAATGTCGTCCCATCCGCCACAAGCGCCGCCGGCTCGCCCGGACGCCTCTTTACCTCCGGTGACCCCGTGCCTACCGACTCTGTCTCCTTTGCGCCATGCCTTGCGCCGACGTTGACATCCTCTCCACGTTGCGATGGGCTCGCAATTTCGTTTTGTTCCCTTGCGCACGCGCGTGCTATATTCTCTGATTCGGAGTCATCGGACGTGGCGGTGGCGTATTCGATTCGAGCGTTGCGTCCAACGAAGGACGTGAAGTACAACACCGAGGCATTGACGGATGTAAGGATCACGTCGATGTGTGCGACCCAGACGCCTGTTCTATAGTTGGGCAGCTGCGATCAGGAGCGTTGGGTGAGTATTATTTTGCGATCGGAGGGTTGGCTGATACACGTCATGATAAGGATGGCTCTAGGACTGGATGCCGGCCTGATGACGGGTATCAAAACGTATCGTTTCCCGGGCGGTGACAGTTTTCATATAGCTTGTACTTCTTTTTGATCGGTGCTGACGACTTAAGCTGGTCTTCGTTATCGGGCTTATCATTGCGAGCTGGCCAAGTCCGTTCTCTCACGAGTCCAAGGCGTTTAGCTCCCGCAATTACAAATGAGCACATTTCTGGCTATACGAGTGGCTTCCGTGTACGTCACCCTCTGCATGGTAGGGGATCTCATCCGAGCTCGTCTACATCCTTGAGTTGCGTCACGCGCCCACCCCTTTCTGCTCGATACCGGTGCATCTTTGCCCACCTATCACGATTTGAACGCTGATGGGACGTACGCACTAGCACCACCCCATCAACATCAAGCCTTGAGTTTGATCGGGCACTATGATGCCAAAGTAGGGTATCTCGACGCTGGTAGCATCACCGGGCATGCACCCAATAAACACCTTTTGATGTCACATTCATGCAACAAACGCAAGGCGCGGCGGACTTTGGGGAGCTATTCGGTCACTGACAAAGTGTCGTTTATCAATGTATCCATAAAAGAGGAGACGACGTGCAGACTGTGCATACAGCCACCGACATGATCGGCGATCACAAGACCGCCCATATCCTGCACGGTCTTGTCCGAGACCGTTCAGCCTAGGCCGTTTTGTGACGACGAGGATGACAAGGGTGATCCTCTTCTCGGCCGGGCGGTATCATACCACGCGTGTGTGGAACCTGACGCGCGGGTGAATTTATTTTCTACGCGAGCGATACTGAGACATTAGGTGACAGGCACCCCTACTTGGACTCGACGTCGATCGCATCTCGAATGGGCGCGCATAGGTGTCACGGAATATCGTTCTATCCGATCCGCACCAGACACCCGCGCCCATGACGCATCGTCATTGATATCGTCATCGTTGGTGCAATGGATTCTTGGGCTCGCTTTTTTCCGTGACCTCGCCGTTAGTGACTTGGTTCGGTCAAGGATGCAGCGCACAATTGGGATTGGTACGCTTTTTCATGCGTCCCAGTGCCCGTGCCCTCGTCCAACTGGGTTTGGTCAAGGATGTATGCGCAAGGGATTGCCCGTGATCAGCGTCATCATTGTCGTCACTATTGGTGCAATGTATCTCGGTTCGCTCTTTTCCGTTATCAATCTTTTAATTGTGCGCTGGTCGCGTCCGCGTTCGATCGAGAGTAATGGGTGGCGCGCTGTCTCGTGCCCTTGTGCGTGCGCACCTTTGCCTGCGTCTGCATACATGTTGAGACTGACTAAGACTTCTTGGCAGGGTTACGACAACTCGGGATATTGCCGTGAGAGATACGACGCACGCCTCGAGCGTGCACATTTCATTGCAAAGTGTCCTCAGTGCGAGGGCATCGGGATGCCGTCCCGGGACGTAATGACGAGATCAGTGCTCGGCTCGGCTACTGAGGGCGGCCGGGCAGAAAGAGGTGACGGGCGGGCTAGAACCCACGGATGACGCATTGATGTGATGCTACGATGTCATCCTATCACGATCATGATCGATGGGGACTAGATGCATTCTCTGTTTCAATGCTCGGATGCTGGGAACCTTGGATAATCACGATGGGTGATAATCAATCGATGTCGATGGCTTGCAAAAGACTAGCTCCTATCAGCCACTCACGATCGATTGATCGGAGCACGAGACCCACTCGATCGATGGAGGTCATTGTCATATGTAGTTGGGGACACGGACGGATCATGTCGCGTACAGACATGACACATTCAATTGAATCCATCCGATGCCGATGCGAAAAAAAAGTACGTTAGGTACATATACCCAAACAAGATATAATGAACTGAACGCGAGAAAGGAAAAAAAAAAAGGACAAGCGACTTCTCCATTTATAGAGCACGAAAACAGTGCGACGTATAGGAGTGATGGCGTATACAGAATAGATTACTTTGGGATCAGATGGGTGATAAAGCGACTGGGTAGATAAACCAAAAATATTGCAGGAAAACGGGACTATCTTGTGCGTTGCAAATGATAAACGATGCAAGTGTGAGATGCGATATGATAGTCATATCATGCCATGTCAATCATGCAAAAAAGAGAGCTTTATACAAGAAAAAAAAATGCAGACGTTCACGACGCATACGGTCCATGGCGCTTCTCTCCCGCACCGGCCGAGCGGTGGTATCGATCACGTTCACGGTCACGCGCGGAACAGCTCGAATTGGACGTAAACGCCGGACGCAACGCCGTCGAGACCCTCGAATCCGTACACGAAATGGCATACGCCGCAATCGAGGGTCTGTAGATGTACTCGGACGTGTGGGTGTGGCCATGTCCATGTCCGTGTGTCGGTCCATGTGAATGAGGTGGATGGCGTCCCTGCTGATCCTGGTGGTGTGCGTGTCTGTGGAGCTGTCCATGGCGATGTCCATAAGTAGATGTGCTGGCAGGCCGGGCCGGCGACGCCGATCGAGACCATGAGCCGCTGGAAGACCCCGAAGAGGGCTTCACAGGGTCACAAACTTCGAGGCGCGCATCCTCTTGGTGGTGTCGACGGTCATCGTCGACGTCCATTGGGTACTCTGCGTCTTCGTCCGAGTAGTCGTCGTCAGTGCCCTCGCTCGCACTCGAGTTGGTGGCGGGTGGAGACATGAGGTGGTGTTGAAGTCCGTCGAGACGTGCATGGTACACGCCGCTACGTGTGATGTCCGGATCTGGGAGACGGACAGTAGCACTTCTAGAATGATTGCGCCAGTGGCGGCGCATATTGGAGTTGACGTTGAATTCGCGCCCACATCCCGGAAATGGACAACGATATGCTATCAACGACGTTATCAGCACAGGCGGAGATGATCACGGCCGAGGGAGAAGTAGAAGGGTCGACACGTTGCGTGATGAGGTATAAAAAAAGAGGCGCCACGTACGTTTTGCCCCCGTGTGTGTGTTTACGTGAATTTTCATGCTGCTCGGACGGTTGAAACGTTTTCCGCAGTGAGGACACTGGTGCTTCTTTCCCCTGCCTTCTACCTGGAGCGCAGGGCCGGGGATCTCTGATCGCAAATGGACGCGTCGGCCATCGGTAATGAGAGGGGAGGAGGGATTGGGATGTTCGGATACGGGAAAGGAGAGGATCGCCGAGGAGGGAGAGCGGAGATGGGCAAGATCGGCTTCACGTGGGATCGACAGAGGGAGAGGGTCTCTGGGATGGCGTTCCCTTGTATCTGGGAGGATCTCACGTACGGGGCGGTGCTGCCTGTGGCGAGAATGGCGATGTTCGCCGGGGATGGCGACGCGAAAGACGGGTGCTGAGCCGTGCATGCCTGGGTGAGAGGCGGCCGAGGAAGCCCTGGGGCGAATGGTGGTGCTGGAGGCGACGTGTTCGAGGGAGGAGGTGACGGGGTCTGCGCGAAGGACGTTGAAAGAGTAGCTGGGGCGGGTGGCAGACTCTGAGGAGGAGCTGGACGGGGGCGGGGACGGGGGAAGGTGAAAATTAGTGTCGTCGCGGCGTGGGGACTGGATGGACATCTCTGTGAGGGGGTTAGTTGGGGAGGAGGAGGAGGAGGAGGAGGAGGATAAGGACTGACCTGGGAAGATGTCTCTGATGCTTGGGAGGGGTACGGGTGGACGGGACATGGCTGTGGAGAGTGAGTGGACGAAGTGGACTTTATACAAGAGTGGTAATCACCGTGGAGGGCAAATCTTGGTATCTTCGCGGCACACTGCGCCGGGGGGCACTCAGATTGCCGTGTGAACGTCGCTGGATTGGCAGTGGGGACTCTCCGCGATATTTTCCCTTCCGACGGTCGGGTTATTTTGCGTAATCGGCGTGACTTGTTTCCGTAACCGTCCTGTGTTGATCTTTTTCCGTTTTCGTATTCGTATGTCCTTTTTTGTCACATCACTTTCTGACTTATCTGCCGATCTCATCGTCTCCTCCGCGTTGGGGCAAATCACATCCCCAATCCGGCACGCCCTCCCTCCGTGGACATAAGCCCTTATCTGGGGGCGAATCCCCACGAGGCAACCTCGCCGCTCTCCACGGACTTGTCCCTCTTGGATCGCCGTCGTCGTTATATCCATATTCGGTATCACCCGCGGAAGTGAATCCCAGATCACGATCGACACAACAAAAAGCACATTGCACGATCCGTGCTCGGTGGGACGCGGCGCACGGCGCGATCGCAGCACCCGACCCCACGCTCCGCCCAATCTGTGTCACACGCCAAAAATAAAATACCTCGAGTAACGACAACTTACACCGCACAACAGGTATATCCCCCATTTGCGTCGCTGTCGACCCATGATGGAACACGATGATTCAATGATGCTGACCCCGAGTGCGATCATGATAGGAGGGGCTGTGAACTCGGTACACACAAACACGTGTGATGGATTGTCAAGGGCGCATCCTCGCCTTTTTTGGAAATCGGCCTCACATGTAGTCACCGATCATACAGTACAGTACACGAAAAATAATGATAATGATAACCGGAATCATTCAACTTGGAGCCCAGACGCGCTCAACGTCAATCTCTCGTGGACCTCTCGACTCCAACCCCGTCGGTTGTTCCTGCCGCTCAGGCGCATCCCGTCCAGCGTCGTCGGGCGGCAACGCAATGCGGCCCTGTCGACGCACAAAATGGTCATACACAAGCACCGATATCAATGCGATCGGATGTAGCACCGTGAACAACACGACCGGCACCTATACCCGAATGAGCGGCGTAAAAGCACAAGGGTTGCAAACCTACAAACACGGGCGCAGGTTTCGGGGATGCGCTCCAGATGCTGATGCAGATCCACGTGGCCGCGATGGCCCAGATAATGTCGCGACGAAAGACTATGACAATGAAGCTAAGCACGTTGGTGGACATGACTACCGCAAAGCCCGCCCAAACCGAGCGGGAACTCGGATGGTTCGGCACATATGGCAGTCCGAGTGTGATGCTGCATAGACGTCAAGGGCGAGGCCAACGGAAAACAAAAAGACGTACAAGAGCGAGTAGGGAAAGAGGAGCGAGAATGGCAGCACCATAAAGAACCGGAGGGGCGCGTGAATGAGCGCCATGTCAAATGGACGGTTGTATGTCGGTGCGTGATAGACGAGGAGCGCAATGTTGGAATAGATGAGCAAGAGAAGAAGGATTCCGAGGAGGATGGTCGACAGGAGGAACATGCGCAGGACCTGGATGGGGTCAGGCATGCGCGTGTACTGCACAAGGACTTACCCATGCAATAGCCCATAGAGCCATGGCCCAGTTTGCCAACACCAAGGACAGCCCGACGGCTTTCACAAGGGCTTTCTGTTGATATGTCAGTGTAATAAACGTAGAGATGATCAGGGTTACTTTTGTATCTGTGCTCCTTGCAAATACGAGCAAGAGACAATAACCTATTTGGAAGAGGTAGATGAGCATGACGTAGGTGGAGAGCCATGCTGGATGGGGCGAGATCGAAGTGGGATAGAGTTCAATGATGCCGACTGCGGACAGTCAGGGTAAGCACAGACGATAAAAGGTGAAACACACCGATCGACGGTCTGACAATGGCAGAGCACACGAGCACGCTGGCAATGTTGATCAAGAGAGACAATGGCGTCAACACTTGAAGTCTGCAAAGAAAATCAGCGCAGAACAAGCGACACAAGAGCGACAGACCGGACGAGCGAGAGAAATTCTTGCACGGTGGTGTCTACTGGCAGCTCCATCTTGGTCGACGCAAAGAGGAGGAGGATGACATCATCACCAACTGGGAGGCGGAAAGCCAAACACACGCAAACATGACCAGCAAAGTGCCCACTGCGCTGCACGCTGAGCTGACGGAATACGCCAGCCTCGTCCGGGCCCTCCGCACGGTGAGCACGCTCAACCTCACCGCGCATCTCCTCCGGCATGCCCAAAATGGCAACGACGCGTGGACGCAGTGGCCGCTCATCGACTGCCCCGTCCCAGAGTGGTCCCTCGCCGACGAGATCCAGCACCTTGCCGACTCACTCCACCCAGACCCGGATCTCGATGGCGTGCCCGCCCCCGCGGACCTCGTCCTGCACGCCGGCACCCTCCTTGTGCGCATCCTCAGCCTCATGGCAGATCACCGCCCCTCGGCTCCGGGGAGCATGCAAAACAGGCTCTGGCCGATGAACTGGGAGGACGTCATCGCCCTCGTCGCCCTCTGTGGCGTACACCCCACGTAAGCCCCCTCCTCCGCTTTTCCGTGCTCATCTCAAGATGCCCACAGCGTCGTCGCACGTGCAGAGGCCCGCCTCGTGCGCATATACGCCACAAAAGAGCGATTACCGGCTCATAGTACAGCTAACCGCCTCGATGCAGCCATCGCCGCCAAAACGCGATTCTCCAAGCTGGAACGCATACACGAGGATCAGCTCTTTGCGCCCCCTGTCCTCCACCCCCGAACGCGTCGGAGGGATAGCAAAGGTAAGCAGTTCCTGTTCCTGTTTCACACTCTGAATTCCCCATCTAGCCAGGGTGCGTCGTCGGTCAAAGCACGCCCGGGTCAAGACACAAGCCATCGTGGATACAGACACGGACGTGGACGCATGAGATACTCCTGACAAACATCTCCCACCATCATTCCATTCCTGGTCTACATGGGTATTCAATACTTGTTTCAGACGTCGTTCATCGATGCATGTTAAAACTCTGTTTGGCCCATTACATGCAACTTGAGTCGTCTCTGACCCACTACTGCGTCGCCACACTTTCCATTCTGCGCTTCATCGTGCTATTTCTGACCCCTTGGATACCTTCTTCTCACGCTCCCTTGTCCCTTTGGCTGCTTTGTCTTTTTCCTTGGTCAGTGCCAAGCATTCCAATCTGACGTGTGAGTGAGCCTTTGCTTGCGTCTGATGTCAGTGTGCCGAAGCTTGTTGCATAGGGTGGCCTCGGGTGTGGGTTGAATGCGGGCAGAGTCCTTGTTCGACATGACATACAGGATGGATTTGCTTTGCTTCGTATAGAATGGAGCCAATTGGCCATGTCGTGCTGTGTACATCCCGATCATGCTCGCCGCACGCCCATAAACGATGTTCTCTTGCCACCGGGCACTCGCCATAACAGAATCACTTAATTTGGATGCAACCTTTGACTGGTGTCCATGTTCCGTGCGATAAATGCGATGCGATACTGGGCTACGTTACCCTCAGACAAACTCATTTGTTTGGGGTTTGGGGCGGTCCCAATTTAGGTTTGATCGGCATGTCCCGGTGCCTAGATCTGGACCAGACCGTTCCCGCCAACTTTGTTGATGCTCTTAGCGTGCCCCGCCAATGCCGATGAGCGGTATACGACAAGGAATTAAATACAGGAGGGATCCGCCCTTGTTTCATACACACCGGCGATGGCCGTGCGATATGACAGTCGTGTATGTTGCATGCCAGGAGCGATGCAGGCATGCGATATGTGTTTTGAAACGATGAACGTTCGCTTGGCGAGCCGCAAATGTTTGATCGGCAGCGTGTGAGCGATGGGGGATAACCCCGCATATGCCGATGCAGTGGAGGTTGACCAACCCTGTCCTTCGCATCGATGGCGTAGGAAAGTAAAACAGCATGGATCCGCCATTTACATCCAAATTGTGTGTGCATTCGAGAATGGGCCATGGCATGGTAAACGAGCCAACAAGCGCCGTGTGTGCATATTTGTGTCATGCGCAATCAAGAATGAGCGCGGGCGCCATGCGCAAATTGGTGTTCATGGCCGTAGCGCATGTCATGTACCTGCATGTGTTTTTGCAATCAGGAATGGGCCATTGAATGAGCCAATGAGAGCTGTGTACGCGTTTGATTGACGCGTCTCATGATAGGCGATGCATTGAAGCGAAGGAGGACATTCGCTTGGAGTTGAGCCACGGGCGCCGATGAACAACGTCCCAGTTCATAGATCGACCAGAGCGACAACGTGATGTTCTGAGAGCAATGCGACACGCAATGCAAGGGCTGACACCTGTTCCCGTCATCAAGCTTGGCTTGCCCCATACGATGCAATCGTAGGCTGTCCAATCTAAATCGGTAGACATCCTGGCTTGGCGTGTCCTCCACGGCGTACCACCTGAGTTACCATGGACTACCGTGACCGTTGCGATTGGCATTGGCGACTTGCCGGTTGCTGATCATTGGAGCGCCTGTTCCTGAGAGCTGGATGAGCACGAGTTACCGAACACGGAATGCGACGCATTAAGCACTGAGCGCTGCGGGCCGATCATGATGCAGGTCGTAGGATCTTGTTTTGGGATAGCACATGTGGGCGATACTGCGATAGTGATCCGTCTCCCTCCCTGTCCTGTCATCTTCATCTTCAGCCATCATGATGATCTGGGTGGGTGGTTGGATGTTATGGTGGACCTCTCCGATCTCGAATTAGAATTTCCATTTTCAATGAAAGAGTAACCAAACAAATGTTCAGGGGGTTACCATCTCGCGACGCAACGCCACAAAAAGAAAAAGCCAAGAGCGCTTGCACATCGGGTATCGCTGAGCGAAACGAGATTATCAGGATACCCAAGTCCAAGTCCAACTGGCTCTTTCTCGAGAAAGTGAACCAAGGAAAGAAAAGGACCCACCTCGAGGTTTATTAGACCCTTGTTCCTTACCCCTTGTTCCTTCTCCCCTTTTTAATTTTGATGGCTCTGGGTCAGGGTACGATCATCTGAATTTGAAAATGTGTTTCAAGGCAGGTTCCTACCTTGACTTGCACCTGGAGCATGCGGACGATTTTTTTTCTGTTGTCGGACGCAATCGGAAATGGTCAACGGCAGGCGATGTAACTGTACCTCACCAAGTCCTAGATAGGACAGGCCCATTTGGCATTCCATGTCCTTTGTCTTTTTCCCTTCCCTCTTGATCTTTGGGCGTGCCTTGGGGCTAGACATACCCTACCAAGTAGGGTGTGATATGGTCACGACCAAAGGAGGAAGCAATGATGGCGATCGATGCCGTTGCGTCCATCGTCTCGTCGCCGATCAGTCATCAGACGACACATGTGCAAATGTGACCATGCCAGTCTGCCTTTTTGGAAAGGAAATCGATAAGGTTCTATACTTATGGGAAAAGGGAGGAGTGATTTGTTTAGGTACGCACGAAGAGCTAAATGTGTGTAGGGGCAGTGCCAAAAGAGCGGTGCACTGCCATCTCTCAAACGATGTGTGGATCAGCAGACTCCACCTTTGTGTGAATGTGCCACTGCATAAAGAAATGATACTGTCTATCAGAAATGGAACATGGATATGTGTGGCACGATTCAGGATATCTACCATTTGCCGTGACAGCCTCCTTTAGAAACCAAGATCGCCTTGAGAAAGCCGTGTGATAGATGTCATGACACGACGTGCGGCATCTCTTCATAATTCATTGTGGGCCTGCAAAAAAAAGCGTCCATTGATCCGCGCATGACATGACAGTATCATTTACATACCGACATGCTTCCACGTAGAAGAACGACCAAAATTGATTCAGAAGTGGCCAGTTTAGAACATGATGGGCGCCCGGAGTATACAAATAGGTGCTGCGCTTGCTTGGGTGACATGAGGCCGTGTGACGTGTATGATACAGCTGGTTTGGACTGCGCAATTGCAAAACCTGAGACAGGCAGTGCAGACACCGCCAGGAATCAACAATTCGTGTAAGCTTCGGAATTTACCGATAAGGAAGCGTCTGTTTCGTCCTAAAATGGAACATCAGGTTTCGAGACTAAGTGCACGCTGACATTGTCAATCGACTGATAAGTAACTTACCTGATACATCGACACGCGGTTAAGCGAGCCAATCCATCTAAACCTCCTCCATTGTTCCTAGCACATCTAAGTTTTGCGCGACCTCGACAACTGGACGACGCGCCGATTACATTTACGATACCCAAGTGGCGCGTACAAATAACCTGTCGAGGGTCGGTTGGACCGGCTGGAGATGCATGACCCTGGGGTGCCTTCGCGCGCGCTTTCGCCTGACAGGTGAGGTGGGTAATTTGGACTACTCGATTTGCGACGCGTGGCGTTGACGCCGGAAGGACATGCGACGGGGCCGCAGGTGCTGACGAGTCTCTGGATTCTATGGATACTACGCACCCAATGTCAAGCGTACAACAGCAATTTGCGCAGCGACGAACGTTGCCGCTGAACCCGGCCAGGAACGGGCATCATAATCATGGGTGTGATGATTTCCTCCTGCAGACCATCCGAATCGGCTAACTTGCTGAACGTGTCGAAGCGTGGCGCAGCAAATTTCAGACAGAGAACAGTGGGCACGGGAAGTGAGCCCCGCGCTTTGCGAATGGAGGTGTTGAGATCGAAGACTACGAAATAACAAGAATGGTCATTCAGCATCCTGCGTCGCACAAAATTATTGTTGGTCGTAAAGGCGAATGAGAAGATGCTGGGATGATTGTCGTCGTGAAATCTAGAACCACGCCAAGTTGCTATCCACGAAGGTCCCGTCTTTCTTGCTGACAGAAAGCACACTGTGACTGGGTGCAGGGATAGATCGATCCACCAATGAAGCATGAGTGGTTGGCGCGAGATAGAACCATCGATAGTGGGGCGGTGAATTCTGTGGCTGCCTCGCCGGACGGGAAGTGGATCGTCAGTGGTATTGATCACTAGTGCAGGGTGACAATTTGGAAGACAATGGCTCACAAAAAGGTCAGCGAGTAGGCCGAGTTGCACGGAAAGGGCATCACAGCGCTAGACATCTCACCAGATTTATCGTGGTCTGCAGCAGGTTGATCTAAGTCGGTTCATTCAGTAATCAAATCTAGAGAGCAGAGAACAAGTCGTTGACAGGTCCATCAAGTTTTCTCCAGAGGGCGATCCGCTGGCCTCTGCGGCTTGCACTGGCTGACACTGCAGTTCGACCCGTATGTGGCATGAGAGTTGCACTGGTGACCACTGCCATCATTGCCTCTCGGCCGATAATAATTGAACCGACTTACTCACTTGCTTGGTGATGGCAGCCAACAACTCTTCGATCAAATATCAATCCTATCGAGACTGGGGAACCAGGATCCGACTTTGTCACTTCTCTTACTAGCCTTTCCAATAATGATTGATTCCTCGTCGCTGGTTCAGCATCAAGTTGTTCTCTCAGCCTCTGGGATGTCGACACCTGTCAACTTATCCATCCCGCTCTCTAGTGAAGTACTGACAGTGGCAATTTTACCGGATAATAACTTTCATATCTTCAGCAGCGGAAAGAATGGTAAGAAACTCACAATACGAGATCTCCCTGATGTTGTTTCAACACCATGCTCCTCTCCCCCACACCTGCCCCGTCAAAGACGAGATGGAACTGCCGATCTGAGGATGCTCGATTTTTGGAAAGGGCGGGTTGCAGGTTTCAAGCTTGAAAGGACGTGTGCTGTATAAAGGGAAAGGTGGCGGGTGAGGTGTAATTTGATGCAAGGCCCGGGACGCATGTATGATATGCCATTGAGCGCTTGAGCAGTGGTCGTGCCAGGGTTGCCTTTATGGCTCTATCATACCGTGGGTGCATAGTTCATTGCAGCGGTGTAGCACGCTCATCGATCACTAGTCACTGTCCAGGTGGAGAGGGTCACGTAGGTCGTCGCATCCCAACAAACATCAGCAACACGCGCTTGCTTTCACTCGCCAGACTCACTTCTTACTGCCACGAGATGCTCGCCATTCGCTGTAAATGTAACTGTGCACACATCCTCATCAGCGTCAATTTCAAGGAGCCGGAAATATTCTTCTCAGGCACTCAGCACCAAATCTTGTCATCGACATGGACGTTGCCGACATGCAACGAAAAGTGTAAACGAAGAAGGCTCCGTGCAAAAATATACACCGAAATGAAGTTTTGTACAGTCAAGCACCGGTGAGGCCTATTGCTCAGCCTGGCTACCGTCACTTACATAAGTCTCTGCAGTACTAGTGCTGCCAAAGCATGGATCAACGCAGCCCACCCCACCACCTTGCTTGCGTATGAAACAGCTCTTCATCTGCTTGTTCAATCTTTAGCCGCTCTACCACCATTACCTCACCATCGTGGTCACTTCTCAAGCCCCTTTCATCATTGCTCGCAGTAGATGCATTCTCAGCTAGAGATGGACCTGTCATCATCATGAATGCTAGTGAGTACGGCTGTGATGCGCTTGTTGTGTGTTCCGACAAGGACCCCGTTCGCATTCCGCTCCCTGCTACGAAAGAAGACGTTCGAGAATTGGTATTGCGCCTCCGTACCTTGACAAGGGGTGCAAAGAGGATGGATGTGAATGATATGGAGAAAGAATTCAGGATCTTCTTGCGCGAACTATGGTAGTTTTCCCGCATCGTGAATGTCTTGCAGGGAACATGTCCTCACAATTCACGTATCTGGTGGTGCCCTACACTGGCTGAGTTCTCCCTTTTGCCACTGCATGCAGCTGCTCCGTACAGACAGTGCCAAAAGGGCGTCTCAGATCTCTACGTTTCGTCCTATACCACTACCCTGACTGCCCTCATTCGTGCCAGACGACCTGACTCTGCCCATGACAAGAAACGTTTGATCGCCAGCGGTCAAGCGGCAGCCAAGAATGCAAGCCAACTTCTTGATGTGGGTACCGAGCTGGGCAACATCGGTCGGCTCGTCGACGGTCTCGCAACGTCTACGCGCATCGAAGGAGAGCATGCTTGCACCTCTAATGTTGCTGATGAGCTAGGCAAGAACGAATGGGTACACTTTGCTTGTCATGGCATTCCATCTCAGGAGCGGCCGTTCAAGTCTGCATTCCCTCTCTACGACGGACAGTTTACGATCCAGCGTATCATCCAGTGCAATGGGCAGAATCCTGAATTTGCTTACCTTTCCGCCTGCCATACAACTGTTGGAGACCAAGAAAGTCCGGACGAGGTGATCCATCTCACTGCTGCGATGCAATTCGCTGGTTTTCGTTCTGTCATTGGGACCATGTGGGCGGTGGATGATTCTGAGACGAACAAGATCATATCCTCATTTTACACGCTGATGATTGACGAGTCGTGTGGTCTGGATTATATGCGCGCAGCGTGCGCGTTGCGGATGGCAATGAAGAAGGTGGATATTCCAATGGATCAGCGTATTCTTTATATACATCTTGGTGCCTAATTTTTTATCCTCGAGGTGCGTATTTTGCGGCACGATTTGAGTAATCGCTCACACTCGATACAGAAGAGTTCATCCAGGGTTTCAGGTGTTCGACAATAGGGGAAACAGCTTCATTGGCATTGGCGAGCTCCAATATGTGCTCACTCAGCTAGGGTAGAAGATGACGGATGAATGAATTGTTGAAGGTACAAGTTAGAGGTGAAATCATGTAGTTAGTCTGCTCTGAGATTCGCTGTCATGATGAAGCAGACAGAAAAAATTGGTCCTTGTGGGACGAGGTGTTTGAAATCTCCAGGCCCTCTCAAAACTGTGAGCTCCGTCAACCGCCTTGATGAGATGAGTAGAGATGTTGGAGAGACGTTGCAAGGCTGGGAGAGGTAAGGGCCGAGAGCGCGCAAGCAGACCATGCAAGCGTACGGTCGGGTGAGAGTAAACGCCCAAGGTGAATGATGCGAGTGGCTAACTGAGGCCAACAAGTATACGGGTGAACTGGCCCGCTCACCGCTTGGAGATTGTGGGTATCGTCGATGGCAAGATATTGGGCGATGTTAGACAATAGATCGTATAGGAGGGCGCTAAAGGACATGAAGAGTGAAAAGAGGTGGATAGAGGAGAAGTAAAGGGTTGGCCGTAGATCAGAGACAAGTGTAGGCGAGGAGGAGACGGACGCGGATCAAGTGGGGGATGGGAAACGGCAAAGGTCGAG
>JBBPNZ010000322.1:0-23584 GCA_038091195.1 Phylloporus rhodoxanthus | reverse complement strand
CGGAACAACTGGTGCCATCTGCGACCCCAAAACTCGTTGATCGATGTAGCACGCCATGGTTTATCGAATACGGGAGGCCAATGAGCGGGATCTTGACGAAAGAGAAGAACGCTAATGACGGTGAACGCGTCATAACCCATTTGTATGCCAGTGTAAATCTGAAAGCCAGCCAAGATCGAGATGGTACTCGAGCGGAGGTATCGTGCAAAGACGGGGAGGGTCTCATCAAAGATGGAAGACGCTCTGTCACCTCCAGTCCACACGTAGATTGCTCGGGAAAGAGCACCACACATCAAAGCATGCACAACCGCAGAAAATAGCGAGTAGAACGCAAATGCTATGCGATTGGTTGGTCGTGTGTCGTGCGGGATGTATAATCTACGCGGCCAATCCCAGCCATGCCCACGAAAAGTTGTGACGAGATCAAGGACGTCCGCGACTGTTGACGGAGAGCTATTGACAGGGCGGAGGTATCGCACGAGTGGCTTTTTGGACGATGACCAAGAAAAGGAATTGAGAGTTACGACCAACATGGCTATCTGAGGGGCGGAAGACATATGTAAGCGCCCTGAGAGAGTCCAGCGAGAATTTTCGTCTTCAAAATACGTACCAACAGGTCAACGTTGAAATACTTTAGGCTAGGATTGCCGAGTGACATGTCCACGGAAGACACTGCACGGAACGCTAAGAACGCGACGACTGGGCATAATGCCCTTCGGAGAGTGCGTGTTTGGGGTGTGACAGCCAATACCGCTACTAGGATGTAGCAGACCATCGGAGGGAAGACATACGATACGAAAGATGCGACGCTGATAGGGACTTTGGTTGATGGGAAACTAAGAGCACTTCGCAAGGACGACACGACGCTGAGGGGCATGGGTGTGAATGCATTTGAACCGATCAACGGGAATAGCGATTATATAAATATCCGAACAGCGGCGAACATAGAGGGCGATACTGCGCCTCGCCTGGTCGCTTCGGCTTGGCATAAGCGTGAGAAGAGGATCTGGACGGATTTCGGAAATGCCTTATTTGCTGACACGCAGGATCGATCGACAGGCCTCAGTCACCCAGTGATTGCAGCTCTACAGTAACTTGGATGGTTCGGCATTGCGAAGAGTAAAGGATATCCGTTCGTTTAAATGGTATGTAACCAAGCATCAAAATCTATGACCGACTTCTCTGCCAACGCCCCCAACGGTGACTTGCTATCGATATAACTTGTGCAGGTAAACAGTCCGGCTTTCGCGAACGCATCCGTGATCAGATTACCCCACAGAAGAAGCCAAGTCAACGTCCAAAACCATCCCACGACCCCACCCACCCTTTTTCCTGTCAACTTGTAATATGCCCGCTCGGCAAGTATTCCGGGAGCCATCATTCCAAACCCAACAGTTAGGCTCCAGAGATCTAAATTCTTCTCGAACGGCATCATCATGACGTAGTGAGTGAGCCCCGACATGAGGAACGCGCCGAAGATCGTCCCCACGCGACCGAAAACGAAAGAAAACGGATGGGCACCGAAGAGGAACATCTGGCGGAAAAACTGGTGCCATCTGCGACCCCAAAATTCGTTGATAGATGTAGCGCGCCATGGTTTATCGAATGCGGGAGGCCATTGAGTAGGGTCTTGACGAAAGATAAGCACGCTGATGGCGGTGGCCGCGTCATAGCCCATTTGCATGACAGTGTAAATCTGAAAGCCAGCCAAGATCGAGATGGTACTCGACCGGAGGTATCGTGCAAAGAAGGGGAAGGTCTCATCAAAGATAGAAGACGCTCTTTCACCTCCAGTCCACACGTAGATTGCTCTGGAAAGAGCACCACACATCAAAGCATGCACAACCGCAGAAAATAGCGAGTAGAATGCAAATGCTATGCGATTGGTTGGTCGTGTGTCGTGCGGGATGTATAACCCAGGTGACCAATTCCAGCCATGCCCACGAAAAGTTGTGACGAGATCGAGGACGTCCGCGATTATTGACGGAGAGCTATTGACAGGGCGAAGGTATCGTACGAGCGGCGTTTTGGATGACGACCAAGAAAGGGTATTGAAAGTTATGGTCAACATGGCTATCTGAAGGGTGGAAGACATACTATGTAAGCGTCCTGAGAGAGCCCCTCAAGAATTTTGAAGAGATTCGTCTTCAAAAATACGTACCAACAAGTCAACGTTGAGATACTTTTGGCCAGAGTTGCCGAGTGACATGTCCACGGAAGACACTGCGCGGAACGTTAAGAACACGACGAGTGGGCATAATGCCATTCGGAGAGTGCGCGTTTGGGGTGTGACAGCCAATACCGCTACTAGGATGTAGCAGACCACCGGAGGGAAGACATACGATATGAAAGATGCGACACTGATGGGGACTTTGGTTGATGGGACACTAAGAGCACCCCGCAAGGACGACACGGCGAGAGACATGGGCATGAATCATTTGAACCGATCGATGGGAATAACCATTAAATGTCCGAACAGAAGGCGATGCCTGCGCTTCTTAACCAGTGAAATTTTCGCCGGCCCGGAGCTGCTCTCCGAACAGACAGGAACTTCCAGAAACCTTTGAGGTTTTTTATATTGGGTATATGTTTGTAGCTCGGTTTGGATGCCCATTTGGGCATTTCATTTCCTTATACGTTCAGGTCTATGACATGGCAAGTCGAGACCGTTGACCAGTCAGCTCCAAGTCCACTGTTTGAACCGGGTTATGAGGTACAGCTCTGCAACGGTCGTCGCTTAGGATAGTCAAAAAGGAAATAAACCAATAGAAAGGCTTGCTTACTTACGAGACGGCCATAGAAATTTCCCGCCGCTTCGCAGATATGATCCAAGTTGCTCACTGGGAACGTACTAAGCCACAAAGGACTTGCTGAACGCTTATTTCATTTCAGCTGGCTTTGCAGATCCGGGCCCGGAGCGTGCCTGTACAATGTTTCAATTTCAGCATTCAACCATGGGACTAATCGACTGTTTGAATCGGATTAGTCTGCGACGATCGTCGCTTAGGGTAGTCAAAAACAACCAGTAGGAAGACAGCTATAGAAACCATTTCGACCGCATTGCAGATCAGAGTGACTGGTCGAGCAACGAGTCTCAGGGTCACCATTGCTCACCAATGACCATCTGATGGAAAATAGCGGTCACTGGCGACGCCACGTCAGGTTGGTGGTGGTGACAAGTGATAGGTGGATGGCACTGGACCTGACCGTATCGAAAGATCCAAATGGCCCGCTTACCACTTAAGGCCATCTATTCAGATAAGACTGGCAGCCGATTATGTACGTGGGGATCTGATATCATCGATCAGATCGATCAGATCTCAGAGCTGGCAAAGGCAAGTAAACATTTCTACAACATCGTAATATTTGGGCTAGCAAAATGAGGTTCCGTCTCATAAGTTCAGGACAACTACCTTGTTGTACGCAGGGGAACAGAATATAAGCATAATACCATCATGCGCGTCTCCTCATGGATCATCATCATTAAGTTCATAAGTATATGTGACAGATGACCTGTAGCCTTTGATTTACAATCGACTTATATTCTATGCAACCAAGCATCAAAGTCCGCCACCAGCTTTTCCAACGACGCCCAAACCGTGGTGTCGCTGTCGATCGCACTCGGCTGCCCAAACATCCCGGCTCCCAAGAATCCTTCAGCAATCACATTACCCCACACAAGGAGCCATGACATCGTCCAGACCCAACCCACTATCCCGCCCACCTTCTTTCCGGTCCACTTATAATATGCTCGTTCCGCAAGCATTCCAGGGGCCATCATTCCAAACCCAATGATCATCCTCCAAGGTTCCAACCGGCCACCGAACGCGAGCATGATGAAGTGGTGGACAAGTCCTGATGCAAGGAATGCCCCGATAATCCCACCCACACGACCGAAAAGAAGATAGAACGGGTATGCACACACGATGATTGTGTGGCGGTAGTTCTGGTGCCACCTGCGACTCCACAAGTCACTGAGCGATGTAGAAAACCATGGTTGGTCGAATGCAGGAGGCCACTGGGTGGGGTCTTGACCAAAAACAAGAATGCCGAGTACGGTAAATGCATTGTAAGTCAACTGGACGCCACTGTAGGTTGTCACGAGAGCTAATATCGAGATCATGCTAGCCCGGAAGTATCGCACAGGGAAGGGAAGGGTTTCGTCAAAAATGGAGGGTCCATTGGGACCGAACCCGAAGTCTCGAGTAAAGGCGTGGATTGCTTGGTGGCAGGCGCCACATAACAGACCATTCCAAATTGTATAAAGGAGTGCACAGAATGCAAATGTCATTCGATTGGTTGATCGTGTGTTGCGCGCAACATGCAGTCCACGAGACCAGTCCCAACCATAACCACGGAGGGTTGTAACGAGATCAAGGGCGTCCATGATGGTTGATGGGGGGTTATTCGCAGGACGAAGGTGTCGTGTAAGCGGCTTCTTTGACAACGCCCAGGAAAGGGTATGGGCAGGAATGCATATTGCGAAGCGCTGAAGGAAAAGTTGTGTCAACTGTCTTCTGAGGGATGCTTTTGGGAAGGATTCGTGTTCAACGATACGTACCGCAAGCTCGACATTGAAGACTCTTCTGTCAGGTATGCCTTGCGACAAGTCCACGGAGACTGTTGCACGAAATGCAAAGAACACGATGATGGGCCATAATGCAAGTCGAACGACGCGCGTTTGAGGCGTGAGAGCTAAAACTGCTGCCAGAATGTAAGAAACCACCAGAGGGACCATGTACGACACAAACGTCGCGATACTGATGGGGATTTTTGTTGATGGGATACTGAGAGTATCCAGTAGGGAAGACATATGATGAGAGCTCCGATGAGATCGAGGTTAAGTATCCGGAACACTGAGTAGCGCCGCTCTTCCGTCGGATGACCATAAATTAATTCTAACACTGCCTTTCTATCATTTTCTGCTGGCAAATTGTTCAGTTGCCAGCCACTCGTGCATCCTCATGATCTGGAAAATGATGTCCTGCCAGCAATATCACTACGAGATGTAAGGCCGGAAACCGGCAGATACCTTGTTTATTTTCGCACAGTGGGCCTTTCCCTCTTTGTCCAAAACAATTCAGACGATCACAGACAACTTTGCTCGATTGGGAGCGGCAAATTTACTAGCAAAAAGCGCATATACCGGAATAGCTGCCTCACTTATTGACGGCAAAACTTTGCATGTGATTTGTCAAATACCCATCAATGGTCGTGATCGCTCCCGAAAGGCTAGCCAGAAATTGGCCCAGTTTTGGCGCTATCGCAACTATTTGATCATTGATGAAAAATCCATGCTGTCCCGAAAATTCCTTGCATGAGTTTCTTCTGCAATATGCACAGGCAAGAGACTAGCTGGGGTGGAAGGGGCAGATCTGCCATTCGGAGGTGCCAACGTCATTCCCGTGGACGATTTTCACCAGTTTCCACCCATCGCACGGTGACCTCTATTTTGGCCAATTGATCCTACAAAAGACGACGGCGAAGAATTGCTAGGACACTCATTGTATGAACAATTCCAAACAGTAGTGCGACTCACACATCAAGTCTACATTACAGACCAAGAATGGCTTGAAGTACTTCAACATGTTCGCAATGGGAACTGTCACATGCGCGACATTGAGGTCCTTCGTTCTCTTATAATCACAGACCCACGGTGCAAACCTATCGATCTCACCTCACCTCCCTGAAACGATGTGGTACTTGTCACGCCACGTCACTCTGTGCAACGACAGTGGAATCAAGCCATGTCAATTCAATAACAAATGCTCATATGTCATGCTCTCGACACTGTTGGCAAGCGAATCGTTACACTCATAGAGCGATTTGCAATTGCCTCTCAAGGCAGTGCTCGAGGGGCGAAAGCAGATGAGCATGGAGGACTATCAGACACAGTCAACATGGCTATAGGAATGAAAGTGATGGTGACGTACAACGTCGAAACAGACCTTGACATCGCAAACGGCGCCAGAGGACAGATAATCCAAATTGTCCTCGATGAAAGGGAGACAAAATATACGCTTGCACAGCCCATCATCAATTTAGAATACCCTCCAACATACGTGCTTGTCAAAATGCTGTCAAGCAAAGTAGCACGGCTCGATGGACTTGAGGATGACGTCATACCTATCATTCCGATGGAACGGTCGTTTACCATCAATGTAGGAAACAAGAACAAGACTGTTGTTCGAAGACAATACCCACTTACTCCTGCGTATGCGTTCACGGACTATCGCTCGCAAGGACAAACCATCCAGCATGCAGTCATTGACATAGCTTCTCCGCCGACTGGATCTATAACACCATTCAACATATATGTTGCGTTGTCACGCTGTCGTGGAAGAGAATGCATACGGTTGCTGCGAGACTTTGATGTGAAACTTCTTACTAGTCATCCAAGTGAATATTTGAGGTTAGAGGACGCGAGACTAGCACGACTGGACAAAGAAACGCAGCAAGAGTGGCAACACAAGTTAGAGACCACTTATGTAATGTCAATATGATACGTCATCAAATAGATTTATTAACGCAGATAAACCTAAGCATAAAAGCAAAGTTAAATACTCTCACAGACAAGACCTATATAGCGCCACAGTGACAGATTCGAGAACATCACAGCCACAATTCTCCCCCCCCAGTGACCTTGTAAACAAGGTTCTGTGTCGCTTATCGAATCCTTCATGGATGGCAGAGAGCGATCCCACGGTGGAATGGCTCCACCGTGGGGACCGCATGGCAGCAACAAAGTGCGCGGGTCACATGTCACATGCGAACCTAGTTGGATCAAGTTCTCCCACATTGTATCTCCATGGTCTCTTAGCTACACAACAGTTTCTCGCGTCATTTCCTACTCGTTCTGGTGTATATAACTGGAAAAGCCACGAAACTCTTCCACAAGGTGGTTATGGCTGGACATGAACTTGGTGAGTCAAGCTCTGGTCTCATTGAAGGCTTTAAAACCCAGGGCTGCAATCCCACTTATGTAGACTGAAAAAAATGATGCTCCATTTCAAGTTCTAGCAAAGTGACAAGGTAAGTTTCATAATTCTATATTCGTCTATCATGTTGACTACCTGCCGGGATAAAAGAAACGCTAGGAATGTGCAGATGCTCGACGGTCCCTCAGAATCAGGGGCTATTTTTCCTTTCGCAGTTGCTAACGTAAGCCCCCAAAAGGGTCCCATTGTCTCGACGATCAGCAATCACCTCGTTATTCCGCACCTACTCATCGATATGTCGGTTCTAATCTTCCTGGAAGCATCCTTCCGATTGAACAAAGACGAACGAACGATTTTAATGCTGAGCCACTCGACCAATTACCAAACTGGGTAATTTTCGAAAACATGTAGCGACGCAATCAAGCAGCTTGCATTGTGCTCGCTAACCGAGTGGCACACCCCGCTACCCGAGTGGCATCCCGTTGATTGCTTCCTAACAGGGCTATTTCATGTGGCTGTGAAAAGTTGCTGAGACGCAATCAACGCTTCAATGGGCCCAGGTGTGGACTTTCCCTATGCTATAAATTGCCCTTATGGTGGGGTGGTTTGTCCACACCGCTTCTCTCCAATCCACCAGACGTGTGATCCATTCCCTCTTCTGCTACGCGTCTTCCGCCATTATACCATCACTTAAACACACGTATCATCATGGGTAGATCGGTATGTCTCCTGTTCGCGTATACAATGCGTGCACGTCACTCATCTATATCCAGACTGCTGTAACATGCGGTATATGTGGAAAGCAGATTGGCCGGAAGGCTGATCTGAAGCGACACATGATCCTCCATGTTGAGAATAAGGAGGAGTTGTACGTGGATCGTCCGCAGATATTTCGTGACGCGATACTGACGGGGTCTACAGGAAGCATTCGTGCCCCTACTCGGGATGCACGTTCAAAACCCTGCAAAAATCCAATCTTGATTGCCACATAAATAAGCAGTGCGTTGTCCACATTCGGAGAGCCACAGGGTTCTGACGCGTCTGACAGCACCGGGTTACGCCCCTACAAGTGTTTTACGGCAGGATGCGGATTTAGGACCTCCGACAGAGCTTCTCTCACACGGCATCGGAAAGAGATCCACGAGCATGTGCCGAGAAGGAGAGCAAAGACACATACCGCTGATGCAAGTACGGCGGCGAACCTTTCGTCTATTCCCGGTGGTCCGTTATCGCCTGTAGAAGCATTCCCGGACCGGTATCAGACCCCTCGGCCTGGGCTGCTGCATATGCTGGAGCCCCGCCCTCTATTGGTGCCTCCAACTGACTGCTGCATCAACAGCAATGAATCAAAGAGCGACCCTGTGGCATTCCGCACGGATGTTTTCATGGAATATCCTTGGGTCAACAATGAGCAGTATTCTGTCGTCAATACCGAGGCGGCGGCATCATCATCATCATCATCTTTACTTGCCTCTGGATTGCTGATGTCGGAGGAAATACCGATGTTGAACCACACGCAAGTGTCTGCAACCATCTACGATGCATCTTTGCCCTCCATCCCTTTACCTCCCAACGCCGTCGACAATACTTTGGTGTCATCTGCTGGCCTGTATGTCGACGACTACAATTATATGATCTACGACACACCAATAGCATCCGGTTCCCAGTTTGTTGGCGACTACTATCTTGCAACATCTATTCTTTCAGGATGTGACTCCACCCTCAACAACGCGGGGTCGTTCGATGCACAACCATTCGGAGATTATTCGTTTGCGGCTTTCGAGATGGGTGTCCACCATCAAGATGTCGACCAAATGTACTCTCACGCCGCGCCCGCTTGGTCGGGTGGTCATCCGATGCAAGGCTTGATGTATCCCGATGACCAATCTCTTCTTATATTAGCACTGGGTAACTGCGGCGCATCGTGATGGACTCGAGCATACTGTATTCTTAGATTACATACTCCACTGGCATGGGACGGTTCTTTGATTTATTTGATATCTATTCAATCCATTCTTGGACTCGCATCAATTCCAATCTTGTATCCATGATCTTCGTCTCCCCATTTTGATACTTTGCATGGCATGTCCCAGCAGGACAAAGATGTCCCCTGGCCCAGGTAAGAGGATGTCCTCAAGCGCAGGCAAAACTGATTCGCACTGCCTAGTTCGACGCCATCCTTGACAACGATCACACTCGCTAGTCGCAAAATATTTGAGTAATGTATATTACAATTGCTACACAAATACATTGTGGAGACAAGTAGAGGTGAGAGTATTCGGAATGCAAAGTGGCATGGTTGTGGCGGAACGTATTCAACACATCAGCAGCAAGTATCTAACTATTAAAGTAGTGATGCAATAAGAGGACGATGATCGTCTTCTTCATTTTCATCTAGCGGCCGGGTTCAATAGAAACAATCCTTGCAGGAGATGCAATAGTGGTAGGGTTGCTGCAGTCGTTTCGGTCCCCAAAGTTGATCGGTTCTCGATCCGATCAATATGATGAGTCCAGCGTCTGTTTCCAAAAACCGTCACTGAAAACGGCCGATCACAACGTGCTCGCGTCTGCAAATGTGTCACAATTGTATTGGTTCTTGACAGCGAGGTGGGCGCCTGGGTGGCAGTGACTTAGTGATTGGGAGACCGGCCCGGTGCCAGTCGAGGTTTGGGTGGCGACACACCAAGTTCGTGCCTCCCTCGGGGGAGGCAGAGCAATTGAATGGCACTAGATGTCTTTAGGTTCCAGTCACACGGAACTTGTGTAGGCTAAAGTACATCATGGTTTTCCAGAAGGATTCGATGCTTACACCTGATCACGTGGACAACACCCTACTTTGGAGGCTGTCCTGGCAGAGACACTTCAGTCACAGCAAGTCACCATCAGTGCCACTGCTTTTCGCAGTCTCGTGCTTATTTCTTCTGCCACGGACGTTCACGACCACCTTCGAATTGACTTCCCACTAGCTATCACATTATACGAGAACGTCACAAGCTACCATTGCTCATACCCCCTACCAGCACACGTCGAGGCCGGCACAACCAATTTGCTCAAATTTTGATGATTATACAAGATGATGCATTCCAGCTCGGAAGCGACGTCCAACTCGCCCACTCCGATCAGTCCCTTTTCAACCTATTCTCGTCTCAGTGAGGCCACTTCTGACGGTCAGCTTCAATCTATCTCAATCTCCATTTATCTCTAACGCATCCCCCCTCTTTTTTCCGCTCTTATGCATGCACACGTTGCGTTTGCGCACTTGCATCAATCTACCTTCATGACATGGATCAATCTTGCACCTGTCCCCGCACTAACAGAAGCACCCGACCTCGGTGCCTTCAACACTGTCTTTCGCGAACTGCAACAATTACAGATAGGTCCTCCACGCATCCTTCACACGACACTCCCATCACTTGCGCTCCACGTGGACCACGACGAACGCGAACGCGAATTCGAATTCGAATCTGCGTCTCCGCGCTCGGCGCTCCTGTCAGCACCCCCAACAGACTCGGAGGCGAATGCAGGGTCGACAGTGTGGACGCAGGGCATTATTGCGTCGTATTTCGATCCGTCGGTGGCGAGTGCGCAGACCAGGAGTGAGGTGGGCGATTGGTCGCGTGCCACGGACAGCATGGCGGACGACGAGGACACACGTGTACACAATCCGTCCCTGAGCTTGAGCGAGGATGCGGAGGGCGTTTTTGGTGGGGATGGGTCTGATTCTGATACGGAGGGAGAGGTGGCGCCACTTGCGTTCACCGTCGTTGGATCCCTCGCCTCCGATACGATCAGCATCGACCAGGATGGCATTGTGGATGACCCGGAACACCCTACCTTGGGCACGATCGATAGCGTCATCGAATTCTTGATGTCAGAGAGGGATAGGGTTCAAGCAAGTCGATTGGCGGAAAGACGGATGGTTCAACATTACAGCTCGACGTCGGACGGAGGGGTGAGGGAGATTCAAGATTCAGACGCTAGGCGAGCAAGGAAGCGACGGCGGAAGAAACCAATAAAGACGATCCAAATATTGAAGCGCGAGGTGAACGCGCTGGAGATGATAGCGCACGCAGATGATGCGAGCGGTGATGCCGACAGAGACGATGTGGATATGGATCCTGACGCCAAAGTTGATGGTTACTCGTCATCATCCCTCGACAGTGCACACCACCACTATAAATCGACGCCGTCGACGCCTCCTCGCACGAATCGCATCCTTGTTAAACGCAATGCGTTGAAACACAGCAAGTCGACACCGAGCCTACAAGTCAAGACGATACCCCCTGATCCACAGATCTTGAAGCTACGGTCTCTAGCACATAAATTACGGCTCAAGTTCCCGGAGGACTATGAACACATCACTACGTTGCTCACGCAAGATTTTAGTGGGGGGGAATCTGATTTCTCCGATCCTAGAGGGCCAGCGCCACGTGCAAGGGATACATTGATACACGTGTTCGTTGATCAGTTTGGTGTTCTTTTTTTGTCTTTGAATGACGTTCGCTGACCTTAATCCCATTTTTGCACAGCTCAAACATTCTCATTGGACTTCTTACATATCATAAAAAACACCGTTCTCTACCACGGCGTCCCAAGCGTCTCTCACATGCTGCGCTCGCGCTCCTTCTTGAGCGGGGCCGACCAATTACGAGACGATGTTTGGTGACCTCTTCGCCATTATACCAGCCGATGGAATCGGCCATTCAATTGGGTTACGACGTGCGGATATACGCACGCGTACCTGATAACAGAGATGCGCCAGACAGGCGACATGGTCCCCCACCTGACACTGCCGCATCACGTAGCGCCAATTGGCGGAAATCCGAAACGATTCCCACTTCTGTACCATCCTCAAAGACCGGGCACTTGGGTGGGAACACTTCGACCGACTCGGATCGTGCAACCGGGAATGGGAACAGCAATGGGAGTACCAGCGCCATGCGTGCAGTCTCTGGACCTTCTGGGACGATGATCACCCGGATACGCTATAGAGAACAAGGCGTTGACGAACTCCTCCAGCTCAAACTCCATCAGGCGATCGCCGCGACTGACCCTCCACCTCCCAATGCAACGATTGTGCTCGCTACTGGGGACGGCAATGTCGGTCAATTTAGCGAAGAGGGGTTTGTGGGGCCTGTTCGACTGGCGTTGCAACGCGGTTGGAAGATCGAGCTGTATGCATGGGAAGAGGGATTGAGTCGCACATGGAAGAAGACATTTTCAGATGGACCGTGGAAGGAGCGGTTCAGGATTGTCAAGATGGAGGATTTTGCAGATGATTTGTTGGAGGTGGAGAGGGAGGGGTAGGATTTCCTTTCCTTTCAAATTTACGCTTGTTGCACACATTTGGTTGTGGTTCGGTTGTGTTTGCAATTCATGTGGGTGAGGGAAGGCGGTTTGGGGGCTCCTGTATCATGTCCGAGTAAGGCGATGCTCCGTCCTGCTTTGTGTTATGGATTCCTAGTCAAACGTCGCTGTCTTGCTTGCATGACATGACACCGGCGTTTGCCGATTGCCAAGATTGACAGGCGGGATAACCTTGAATAATGCTTTGACCAACCATGTCTAGTTCGCGATGTTAGCGCCAAATGTACTTTGGAGTTTTGTAGACGCCAAGCATACCTTGGATACTTCACGGTAGTGTTGCCGCGAGGTGAATCGAAGCGAATCGAAGTGGTGATTTGGGCTGAGTTCGTGCCGTCAAGGTGAAGCGAAGCGGGCCTCTCTCCACCTCGAGGTGAGCGCTTGAGTGTCGAGGTGCCGGAGACACGGTCCATTATGTCCACCAATCAAATTATTCTATTCATGACCAATTAAACTACTCGTTATCGTCCTCATTTGCAAGTAGATGCCCGAGTACATCGTATGCCGCCGCCTCGGTCAACTCGTCAACTGCTCTTGAGGTAACTGGACCCGAAATTGTATAGTCCTTCTCATCCGCAACTAGATCCGAGGTGAAATTAAGTTGATCCTGCTTGAAACTAAACTTAAGGATTTGAAGCACCTCAATGGCAATTGCAGGCGAAAGTTTGTTGCGTCGTTCAGTCCACGTTAGTTTGCTGGATGAAAAAACACGCTTGGATGGGACTGAGGACGCTTGAGCTGGCAGAACATCCATCACGATGTGAAAAAGTAACGGATAATTGTGTTCCTTTTGCTATCAAAATACGTCAGTAAAGTTTATGCCTGCCACTATCCATAACGTACTACCTCTCAGAAGCGAACCAGATCATGCCCCATGGTTCTGATCTGCTAGCCTGTCGAAAGTCAGCATTGGACATAAGAATTGAAGTGAAGAAGATTTGAGACCCAAAGGCAGAACAAATTCAGTCACATCCATTAGTTTTGTCGTGGTGTTCAGCAAAGCCCGCTTGTTTGTTTGACAGAACTTTTGAACCAACTCAACCTTCGTACATAGTATTTGGACCAATCATACATTCAAAAGCACAGCTAGAAGGGACAGGGGACAATACCAGTAGATACAAGATTAATCATAAATGCCATCAAGATAATCTGACTAGTTTGACAAGTCTCTCGAAGTGTGCCAAAGTGGCACTTATCCGAGTTACTTCGCCTCGACAGCAACACTATAGCTAATTGCTAATTTCGAGAGCCGCGTGGATCTCCTGTCGGCTTCGCGGGAGAAGCACTCACAATGTCCAGCCTAAACAGAAATCACACATAAAATCTTTCCGTTCAACGAGGACACGATGCATCACGCAACAGTCGGCCCGAGGTAGACTAAATGTGATCACATGGGCCCGTTGATGGGTGATGCATCACCAGCACGCTGCGCTTGCGGGACGGTTCACCACGGTCAGGGAATGCACTCGGGGCAGGGGGATGATCATTGATAATGCTCTGGGCATGATGCTCGCTGATGCATCGAGTCAGTACATGCGCCTGAAACTTTGATGCATCATTGATGCATTACACATTCCGCCCGCCCTGCCAGGTGATGCATCATTTTGTCCACAAGCGCACTCCCGATATAAGTTCCCCTCGATTGTATGTGATGCATCATTGATGCGTTGCACATTTCATTCCACCCGCGCTGGTGATACATCATTTTGTCCACAGGCACACTCCCGATACAAATTCCCCCCGACTGCATCATCCCGCCTGCACGGAGTGATGCATCATGTTGTTCAAGAGGCGGTGGGTTCCAAGCACAATCTCCCCCCGACAACGCCGTGATTTGTCGTAAGTGTTGCACTGTCACACGTTCGATGGTAATAATAATTGTTTTATGCATTAAACAGTATAACCTGCACCCGGATATACCCATCTCAGGCCTTATTTAAACTGTCAGATTGAGCCACACACGACGTACTCAGATGGCAGCCACGATAACGTTCCCCGCGGTGCTTCTCGCGGTCGTGCTCTCCTACGTTCTCTACCGTCAGCTGCCTAGACCGAAGCTACCTGCTCCGCTTCCCCCTGGCCCCAAGCCGCTCCCCGTCCTGGGAAACATTGTTGATCTCATCGAGAAAGGGCTCTGGCTTGCGGCTGATCGATGGGGACATAAATATGGTTTGTCTGCGAAGCTTAAAGATCCCATTCTTATTCAATTTTTGGGCAGGTCATATCACGTATATCCATGTTCTCGGCCAGGGTCTTGTCTTTCTCAACAAGGCCGAAGTGGCGTTCGATCTGTTAGTTAAACGTGGTGCGATATACTCTGACAGGCCTCAGCAGATCATGGCTGGAGAACTGTACGTATGCTGGTCTTCCTGCGTTTTGGCTTAATGGTTTCATTTTTAATCAGCTGTGGATGCAACAACATGGTGCCGTTTACCCCATACGGTGATCAGTTTCGCCGTCAGCGGAAGCTGATGCAAGCTGCGCTGGGAGCGTCCAGTATCGTAAAATACCAACCGTTGCTCAAGCTTGAAACGAAGCCGCTCCTCAGAGGTCTTCTCGAAGATCCACTCAGGTTCCAGGATCACTTCAGACGGTGCGCTTTTCGTTCCTTTGTTCTTTCTTTGATGTCGGTTTGTGCGATCTTCAACATGTGATCAGATACGCGGGTGGGTTGGCACTATTAGTCTTGTATGGATACCACGTCAAGTCGACAGACGACCACTTTCTGAAGCTTGCCAACGAAAGTATCTCGTTGCTCACCAATCGTATCGTGTCTGGCGATTGGATTTGGCCTGTAGACATCTTTCCTTCGCGTACGTCCGCGCAGGCCGGCTCCGAGCCCACGTATTCCTGACGTGTATGATGCCTAGTGAAAAATTTGCCCGACTGGTTCCCTGGTGCAGGATTCAAGCGGAATGCAGCAATCTGGAAGAAAAAGATAGAGGAGTTTGTCGATAAGCCATATGCTTTCCTCTTGGATGAGAGGGTAAAGTGGTCATTTTCTCCCTCGTTCAGCACACCTTTGATTCCATTGTTGCATTGTGTAGCGTAAGGGCACTGCAAAGCCGTCGTTTGTGTCCACGATATTGGACGCGAAGCAGGACAAGCTTGACGCCCAACAGGATTTTGATCTGAGATGGACAGCAAACTCGATGTATAGTGGTAGGTCCGTACTTTTCGATATGTCAACTCCCTGCTTCCATTGAGCCTGTAACCTAGCATCGATACTGTGAGTTTCCCTCGAACTCTCCTTCGAACCATGACGAAGAAAACATCCGGTTAACAGGTGCTTACGACCCTCACCCATTTCATCCTTGCCATGGTGCAGAATCCAGCTGTACTCAAACGAGCCCAGGCAGAAATCGGTGCCGTCATTGGGCAGGATCGGTTGCCGGACTTTGAGGATCGAGCATCATTACCGTATTGCGATGCAGTCTTTACGGAGGTACTGAGGTGGGCTGTGCCTTTACCTTTGAGTAAGATTTCAGCGCGAGTCGAGTGGCGTACCTATTCATGTGCGCCATAGCCATTCCCCATAGGTTGATGGAGGACGACATTTATGATGGTGTCTTGCTACCCAAGGGGACTCAAGTACGTCGGCTTGCTCTATGAGTCGTGTATATTCATCCGGGTGGTTTCCAGGTTTTTGCAAACATTTGGTACGTCCGGATCGGATATGTGTACTGTAATGACAGCGCAGGTTGATCAGGACGTGTTAGGTCGATCCTCAGGGATGAAAAACTCTTCCCTGATCCTGACATGTTTAATCCTGATCGGTTCCTCGAGCCTGCAGACGATGCGACGATACGACGACGTAATCCACGGCTGTACGTCTTTGGTTTTGGAAGACGGTGAGCACGTCCATTGCGATTGGCTAACATCGTGAATGCTCACGTTCACGCCGGCGGGGTGATCATACAGTCGATGTCCAGGCGTGCACCTCGTCGAGTCTTCGATATGGTTGGTCCTCGTGTCTATGATAGCCACGTTGGACATTGGCAAGGCTGTGGATGAACACGGTGTGGAGGTCGAGCCCGAGGTCGTGTTTGATAATACAGCCTTTCGGTGCGTGTGATTGTCGACTTGGTTGACGTGCATGGTGACACTGAGAGATAGGGTGCCGAACCCATTTAAGCTGGCAATCAAACCGCGATCAGAGAAGGTGTTGCAGTTGTTGGCGCAGGAGACGGAGAGTGCGTAGATGTTGTCAGGAACACACGTCGCCGACAACAAACCTCGCAGGTCGTCTATCAACCGCCATGACACCTTTTCTCTTCATGCCTAATGTATTTTCCACTTCTTATTTAGTTCAACACCCTTGGTCTCTGCAATATTTAAACTCTCATAGCACTCGGGTATGATCATCAGTGTCACTCACCTCATCCGCAGGATCACGGCAGCCTCATAGCAGGCTTGGTCACCAGACCAGTCGCCTTTGTGCTACCATAACTATGCCCTTTCAACTGTGGTGTGCAATATGTCAATGGGCACTTCAAAAGGACCAGGAGTGGGCAGGATACTGTTGACGCTACCGAAAGTAACCTGAGAGAAACAACTTTGAGTATAAGATGACGACTCCAGTCACCGGTACCGTGTCCCCTATATACATGCATCCACTGGTCGCAGCAAATATTCGGATGAGCCGGAATGATCGCTGGAGAGGCTCTAGCCTGGGACACGCCCTGGTTAGCGAACAGGGAACAACGGATGGCGGTCGGGATGGAAGTGCAGTGAGGGCTCTCTACACACGTGACTACGCTAGACTACCTACATAGCCCCTGCCACTAGACTGACCCCTGCCACCCCAAGCCCAGCCCCTCGCCCACTCTCCACTGCCACATCCCAACCGTATATTCCGAGTTCGGCTGATTCAGCGCAGATATAGGCATGAGTGAAAGTCATATCGTAGCCGGTAGTTACTTGCAAGAGTTCTTTTTCGATGATCGAGAAACTGTTCCTTAGATCCCGATCCGAGCGATGCTAATCAACTGGGAAGTCAGAGGCAACACACTTCAAGGGCCACGGTAGCTCAAATAGCCATTACAAGACTCCCACTGCATGTGAGCGACGCGTTAGCAACAGAAGGCATCGACATTCAGGGTGTATGGAATACAGGACGGCATGCGACACCGGACATCGAGGAATACAGATCGGACCTTGCCTGAATGATGCTCGTCTTCTCACAACGTCAAGCAAGGAAGACACATGAATAAATTGTCCCTCATTCTATGCGCGGAAGAAAGCGGAATAAATGCATGTTTTCTCGGAACGGATTGGAGATACTCAAAGAAGACCTTGGATGTATCGAGCGATGGATTCCGACAGAATAGGAATAGCTTTACATTGGGCTATGCGTTTTGGTAGTTGCCTGGTTGGACTCCGGGTGCATGTTGGGGAGCAGGGGAAGCGATAGTCGTCTTCTGAGGTGCTGGCGGTCCACGAGGGACGCTGACGCGCGGTTCATCATCAACGACTTGGTAGCCTTCACGACTGGATGACGTGAAGCCACCAGGCATGGACCATACTGTTTGATGCGTCAGCAATAGTCATTGGATGGGAGAGTCTAAGGACGGGATTCACCAGTCGGGCCACTGATGTCAGGACCGAGAGTCATGAAATGAGAACCTCTCTGACGGAGAATGGCCAGGAATGTTGCAGCGGTAGGGAACTAAGGGGGCGCACGGTGAGCGTGCTGTACGGGATGCCTGCGTGTCTGGAAACGATGCGCACCTTGAGCAGCCACAGCAGGAAAAGAAGTATTTTGACGAAACCGCTATGCTCGTTGTTGAATACCCAAATGATGTCGAAGAGAACCGACCCGGTCAAGATGCCAGAGAACTGTTGGTCCGACCGTTTGAATTTCGGTTGCGAGCAGGGTTGTAAAGGGGAACATTACCAGCTTGAGCGACTGTACTGCATCGTTGCTTTCATGAACAAGGGCTCCAAACAGGAAGATGGGTAGATTATAAGGTGGAGCGGAGAATGGACTGATGATGAAGGACAACACCTGCCAGTTGTCTGGGCTGTCAGGACATCACAACTTCGGAAAGCAGGGACATACAGCACCGGTCAACACAAGTTTTCCTGGGTCAAGTCCTTGAACAAAGTCGGCCATAGTCTCAGAGTAAAGGTGGTATTTTGTCTCAAAGCTTCAATTGTGGCCGCAGTCGAAACGTGAGTAATATTTACCGAATGTTGCTCTGCCATACTCCGGTCATTAGCTCAAACACAATCGCTGGAAAGGCCTCAGACTTGGAGATATCAAGTCACTGAGGGGTCTTAGTACTCGAGAGGAACAAGTACAGTCGCCGAAATATGGTATTCGAGGAGACGATATTATAAGTGAGTAAAATCGATCTTTGGTACCTCGAGTTTTGTATCGTGGCTCGTTGCTGTCGCCTATCTTCAAGACAAGCAAGACAGCCTTACAAGCACACCGTGAGCAAGCTAGAGGGAATTCTTTGCCAGCGCGTTGCTGTGTTCACCGCTCGCTCGCAATTATTAACATAGCTCACTACATCATGCAGGTCCTCCGGCGAGAAAGACTGTATGCTGCTGGATGGATGTACTCGACCCCCACAGTTGCACAGACGCGTGGTTTTCGGACAGTCACGAGTTGTGATACCACAAGAAATTTCGGTCTCAGCGGCGAGACTCCAAACCTTACTTGCAGCTGGGGGGCCCGGTACATTCGTGGCTCTCCGGCGACCACGGCAAATCAAGCCCAGAAAGCCGGCTGCCGAACGGTCAGGTTCGGTCAGGCCTCTATGGAACGGAGGAGGTGAGCTTGAACCAGTCTTGTGACACTGTCCATTCCGCGGACAAATTCCACAACGGATCTTCTTCAAGATCCTGGTTGGACACGCGGCCGGACGGAACACCGTGGAATGATGAGACAGCCTCTAACGGTAAACTCAGCTCGAGAAGCTTAGTGATGCTGTAGCCCAACTTAACAAATGGTCTGTAGTAGATAATCGGTCTACCGTATCGAATGTGCCTATGTCGGCAGTTGAGCGCTTGAGCGCTGAATGAAAACTTGAAAGGGAGTCCAAGGCTTGTACTTGAAAGAAAAGCGTTGCATAACCTTCGACCACCAGCGCTAGCGAGTGTTGTCCTCGACACCGAGCATCACGACGACCGATACCCAGCGGATACCCAACACGACGATCTGAATGTCATCTAACCAGGAGTTCTACCACAGTCACCCACATAACTATGCAAACCCATCATCCGCCCTCGAGGAAGACCACGATCCCGTTTTTCCTGGCGGTGTGGTTCAATGGAATACAATCCAACCTGGAGTAAGTTCAAAAGAACGAGCAATGCCCAATGTTAGTCTCTCATGATCCTCCCGCTTCCGGCACAATCAACACCAGGACGATCGCAGTATGATTGACCACGTTTTCTGTCATTCTTATACACACAGGTTCCACAACCTGCAGGTTGGACACCAACCGACGAACAGCTCTTCTTCAGGGAATACGGTCCACCTGGCGACCATCATGTGGTGCCCAATGTCGAGTTTATGAAACAACATTTCTTCAAGGAGGGAAAGTTAGCAGAGAAACAGGCTCTCTACATCCTCAACAGAGCCACTGCTATCCTATCTCGTGAACCAAATCTAGTCAACGTAGGCAGTCCTGTTACGAGTGAGTTACGTCCTCACTTTCTCCTGATCGTCATCAATGCAAATGACGACCGCGTGTCATTACCGGACTCATAGTATGCGGGGATATCCATGGCCAATACGTGAGTCCTCGTTTCTATCATCTCCATTCAAACGCCACAATGAGACTGATTCCACGCCCCTTGGCGCGCCGAAGTATGACCTCATGAAGCTGTTTGAGGTCGGAGGGAGTTTTTCGGAAAGCGCGTATTTGTTCCTCGGTGATTATGTCGATCGCGGAAACTTTGGCATTGAAGTGCGTATGCTTTCGATATCTCTCGCCCCATTAACTTTATTACGCCTTGACCCATTCAGTGTCTATTATATCTCTATGCGCTCAAGATACAACGTCCCAAAGAAGTTACCCTCCTTCGAGGAAATCACGAATGCAAACATTTAACGGAATATTTTACCTTCAAACGCGAATGTACGCATGTCCTCGCCAAGGGTCCAGGGATCTCCAGCTCATTGTGACGAGTGTCTTCTTTCTTGGGATAGGCCTCCACAAATATTCTCAAGCGGTTTATGATGCATGCCTGGATTCATTTAACGCACTACCCCTCGCTGCCCTCGTTGATAATCGCTTCTTTTGCGTTCACGGAGGCATTTCTCCTGAGCTCATTACCTTGGATGACCTCCGGCGAGTGCGTTTCATCATCTGCTCCCTATTCATATTCTAGGATCACAGACACGTGTCTGATTCATGATTGTACGCACAGATCGACCGCTTCCAAGAGCCCGGATCTAGCGGATTGCTGTGCGATCTGCTATGGTCAGACCCCATTGTGAATTTCGGATTTGAGCACGAACCTTCACCACACGGTCCTCCTTTGGCTCCGGGGACGATGTTCGAGCATAACGCAACGAGGGGTTGTTCATTCTTTTTTACGTGAGCGTCTTGTCCCTCGACTATGTTGTTGTGATGAACAGATAAACATCAAAGGTATGAGGCGGCGTGCAAGTTCCTCGAGAGGAATGGTCTCCTTGGGATCGTACGAGGACACGAAGCTCAGGATGCAGGGTATGTTTTCTGTCATTTCCTTTGTTTTCTGTCCACATTGTCTGTGCTGCAGATATATGATGTATCGCAAGACACCGACAAAGAAATTTCCCTCTGTCATCACTGTCTTTAGTGCTCCAAACTATCTTGACGTTTACCACAATCGCGCGGCCGTCATCAAGTATGCCAATAAGAACATCACGATCAGGCAGTTCAACTCAAGTAGTCATCCTTATTGGCTACCAAATTTCATGGATGGCTTCACATGGAGTTTACCGTTTGTCGGTGCGAAGAGTACGTCACGTTCTATCCTTCGAGTGTCCTGCGCGTACGCGAGTCTCACGACCTGGTCTGCACCTGCAGTCACGGAGATGTTGCTCGCGATCCTTGCGACCTGCAGTCCAGAAGAACTGGAAGATATGGATGAAGAGGAAGCCGACATGGCTGTTGATCTCGTGCTGCCGCTTTCAGAGAGAAGACAGCAGATCAAGAACAAGATTTTGGCGGTCGGGAAGATGCAGAGAGTGTTCCAGCTTCTGAGGTGCGCACATATAGTTTGGAGTTGCTCTATCAGGCTATGCTTTCATGATACTCGTCGATGGAGTCAAGTATCTTGTCGTGAAGCGTTAGACCTCGAGTTATTTATGATGGGCATGCCCTTCAATTCTGCCACAGACCAATGACCAGACTCTGCCTATGCATCTCTTTGATATCTCTTGGGTCGAATTAATTGCTGATATTAACTCAGAGAGGAAGCCGAGAATGCATCCGAATTGTCCGCCTTCCCAATCGAAGAGCAGAGAGGTCCCGACATGCTTACGGCACAAGGTGCACAGATGACACACTTCATTCGCAGTTTTGCAGACGCGTCCGTGCCTTTTCTTTCTTTCTTTGTTCTCGTGAGCTGACCCTTGTGTTGCCTGATGTGCGCGCAACAGTCGGCGCCACGATATCGCTAACGAGCGTCTGCCAATGTTCGAGCCTCCCAGCGACGGCGACTACCCCGTCATCCCGGCCCCGAGTATGCGTCGTCGTGGATCGAACGACCTGGAAGAACTCAGTATGGAGATTCGCAAGCTTGACGAGGTAGATAACGTGGACATGAACAGGAACATGAATATGACGCGCCAACAATCGCACAAGAGGCGGTCTGAACGGGTGGTGGAGACGAGGAGAAAGGTGACGAAGACCACGACATCAAAGAGGTTCGAGGCTATGTGACATGGGGGCGGGAGTGAAGCGGAGGATAGTGATCAGAGAATGGGTGTCGTTTTGCTTGTATTTTTGTTGCACGGTGTTCACAACTAAGCCTAAGTACCGACTATTCGGCCGAATAAACACCATGCTTTGTAACAATTACCAACATGTCACATGTGCACTAGCCTGATAATCAATCATTTGAACCGGATTAGCCGAGGAACAGTTCTGCGACGGTCGTCGCTTAGGATAGTCAAAAAAGGAATCAGCCAATAGGATCCAGGCTTGCTCACTTACAAACAGTTATAGAAACCCGCTGTCTATTTCGACCGCTTTACAGATAGGCTGCTACTAATGCGAGTCGACAGAGTCGAGCCGAGTTGCCAGCTAGAACCCCGAGTGTCAGCGGGTTGGTCAACGTCAGTAGTACCGCTTCGTTCTTCAATTACGGAAAGGACACAGGCCGAAAAAAATTGTACAACTAGTACGTACCTTGGGGCCTGACGAGAGACTCAAATCGTGTCCTTCAACCATGTCGTCGCTGCGGGATGGACTCGGAATTCCGCCAACACAGGTTCCCATCAGCCTCACGAAGTTCATCTCATATATCATCCCTCCAGTTGCCTGCTACTTCGTAGCAGCTGTGTTGGCTATCACACCTCAGACGCGTACTATTTGAGTTGCATTATGGCCAATTATCGCGCTATTGGTGTTTCGCGCAGCAGTCTCCGTGGACATGTCGCATGGCAAGCCCGAGCGAAAATTCCTCAACGTTCAGTTCTTGGTATGTGTCTTTCAACATGAACCATCCCTACACGACTACTGACTCGGAAATGGCTTCCTCCTTTGATCAGCGGGTCATGTTCACTGTTGCTGTTCATACCCTTTCCTGGACAACAGCAAAAAAACCTCTAGTGAGGCAGCTCCGTCCCCTGGATAGTTCGCCGTCAACCATCATGGATGCCCTTGACCTAGTTACAACCTGTCGTGGTTATGGTTGGAACTGGTCTCGTGGACTGTACATCCCACGCGAAACACGTCCAACTAATCGTACAGCATTTGCATTTCATGCACTCCTTTCCGCGATCACCCAATTCTTGACTTGTTCTGTCCTCGCCCAAGCGATCCAGGCATTCACCGCAGATGCTGAATCCAGCCTCGGCGAACTCTCTATGTTTGACGAAACCCTCCCCTTCTTTGTGCGATACATCCGAGCGAGCATCATCACAATCTTGGCTGCGTTTACGACCTACGCTAGCCTTCAGATGGGCTATGATGTCTTTACCGTAATCGGCATTCTTCTCTTTCGTCAAGACCCCGCTCAATGGCCCCCTGTATTCGAAAAACCATGGTGTGCGACTTCGCTCAATGACTTTTGGGGGCGCCGATGGCACCAATGGTTCCGCCACATGTTTCTCA
>JBBPNZ010000321.1:0-23628 GCA_038091195.1 Phylloporus rhodoxanthus | reverse complement strand
CCAGAAGGAGGCGGTCAGCCCTCAGACACCGGGTTAATCCAGACCGCTGACCAAAGTGTTTGGAAGGTTCTGCATGCAAAGCGCCATGGTGGACGTGCTGTCCACTACGTGCAGGTGGAGGATACTGATGTGGATATTCTCCGCTTCGCAGCAGGAACTAAAGTCTTGGTCAGGCTTGGAGATACTGACTGGAATCGCAGATACGATCATGTGAGTGTCCAGATCTCACTTGACTTCTTATCATGACCAGCCTTTCGGGTCAGATGACTATGCACACATCTCAGCACCTTTTATCTGCTGTGCTCGAGAATTGCCTGAATATCCAGACGCTCTCTTGGTCTTTGACGGACGCACCTGCGCCATGCTACGTTGAACTTGCAGGAAGTATGACCAGTGACGAAATACAAAGTATTCAGACCACAGCAAATCGCTATGTTTTCGAAGGCCGCAGCGTTCATATTGAAGTCCAAGAGATGGAAAAACCCGATGAGCCAGAGAAGGACCTGGAAGATCACCTCGCGAGGACGATTCCTGCTGACTACACTGGTGGGATTATGAGGGTCGTGGTTATCGACCAAATCGATCGGAATCCGTACGCCCTTGACACACTTTTTGAGCTGATAACACCAATAAAACAAACCATACAGCTGTTGTGGCACCCATTGGCCCACTTTGCACAATCTACAACTCTTTCTAGTCCCTCAGACAGAGACCCTTGCCCGTTCGAGCACGGCTTCTGCTAGACTGTATTTCTTTGCCGGACCACGGCTTATCGAGCATCTGACCAATACGCACAAGTACCTGACAACGACCGCAGCGACTCTTAGCTGTGGGGCCCCTCAGGTACCAGTTCGTGTGGACCAGGTAATGGAGGAACGCAAGAGAGCAGAGAAGCGGGTCGACGATTTAGAGGCCGAACTGGCAAAGTATATCGCAAGGGGCATCACAGAAGAGATGGGTCAGTCATCGCGCTCAGTGTTCGCGAAACACATGCATCGAGTGGATGATTCCGTCAATCCACTTGGATTCTTGTCCGCTATAGGGACTGCGTTTACAGGGTTTGCTCTCGCAGAGAGACAATACCTCCTCGTCTTATCCTCGACGTCGTCCTCTCAAACCGTGATGGGAACCAGTATTGTGTTGATAGTTGGCTCATCTGAGAACCATGTAAAGGAAGCAGGGGGGTTGCTAAAGGATAAGCTCAATGCTAAAGGGGGAGGGAAAGGTACTAGGTGGAGTGGAAAGTTGACTGGTGTTTGGAAAGCAGGGCGCCAGGATGCAGTGATCTCTGATATCCTTCAAGTCATTCAAGGGACGACACAAATAGTTGGAAGCTAGAATTGCATCGTTCACTTGAGTCTTGCGTACCTTGAGTGTGAGATCGTGTCGGTCAGGCGACCTGCATGTGGTGAGTAACGTGACAGAAAGGATTGATGAAACAAGGGATACCACAGCTAAACTGGTCAAGACGGCCGTTCCCAATGACACCTTGATCCGATGTACGGCGAGAGTCCCATGCTCAACGTTCTTGAACGTCCATAATATTGTGCTGCGGGATCGTCGTAAAATGCATTTGGGGCCCTGATCGTCTCAGGAAATCTGGACGGCATGAATGGTGTCCTTGGACGTGCGGCGTGGAGGTGAATTCGTCCCAGAAGCGAGTTGCCGGAAAACTGACCTTGACAATTGAAGGTGGCTGTTCTACATCGAAGGCACCTTGACATGCTTCGTTGGAGTTTGTGTGATATTTACCCTCCCAGATTTTCCAGACATACAATTGATGGCTAATAGAAGAGGAACGTTGACTTGCTCTAAGACAAATGAAATAAGACGTCGGGGTTGGCGACGAGAGTGAAACAGAAACGGGGGGAAGGGCCCACGGACTACACCTTGCTGTCACGACCGATTGGAAAGTATGGTTGTTCGCTTCGCGCTTGCAGCGCAAGTAGTTGCGTTATCTTTCAATGCCTGCTTCCCGACGTTGACCGCATCACTTGGTTATAATCTGACAGTGACCCCCCTACTGGTTGCACCTCCCTTTGTTTTCGCGACGGTTGTGGCAATATTGGAGGAAAATTGGTTGACCTGAGGGCCTGTGTTGAATGCGTCCCTTGATGATTAGACACTCGGATAGGAAGCAAGAGCGGTTTTTTTACATTGCTGGCCCGTATCTCATGGCATCATCGGTTTCATCATCGCCATAATGAATACAGCGGCGCGCTATGTGGCTTTGTAAGGGACGTAGGTGCACGGGGGTGATATGTACATATGATCCCAATACACCACCATGCGAGAACAGATGTCTGTTCATTTCGGATGCGTCGGGACAGTTTCCTCATGGCCCAGTTGTATGCTGATGCTATGCGTGGATAGTCAATTCATTTCCGCGACCGACATCGAAACGTGCGGTGTGTCCGCGCAATTAGGGAATTTTGCAGGGTCGTGAGTCCTTCGCTGAGCTGTGAGGCAAAGGACACTGCATGACAGATATGTTTGGCCAGCAAATTGGCCCATGGTGGCGTATTCGTATGATATATGATACCGGGAGTGTTGAGTTGGTGTGAGCGCTGAAAAGTCACAAGGCTGTGGACCAAGACAAGGGATGTTCTGTAGCGAGCACGTGCAACCGAGTAGTAATCCAACACTTGTTCTCGTCCGCCATCGCAATGAACTCGCTCGCCCTGCTTTCTCGCCAGCTCGACGTCCTCGTCCTCCCCCGCACACCGCCTTCCACGCCCATCGACGCTCGTACTCCAATCCGACCCTCCGTGAGACGCAGTGGGTCCGACGCTGGTAGTGCACGTCGGACTACTCCTTGGTCCGACAAACCACCCTCGGATTCTCCGCGTCCCGCAGGCCCTGCCCGACCAAGGCGCTCCTACTCCTCTCCCTCTGGTTTCTTGCCAATTCCTTTCCCGACACCATCCATCTCTGATCCAGCCGTCAGATTACAGCCAACCCTCAGATTCAAGAGCACCTTGAGACGTTTCTTCCTCGTCCGTATCTTCGTTATTGTCTGGAATACAATATGTACTACATGGGCCTCTTGGATACCCCGGGAAATCGACGGCACCCCAGCTCACCCCACAAACATCCAACCCGATCACCAGAACCTGCGAGACGCGACCAACGACGATCCCCGCGATGTTCCACCAGCAATACATCAGGTACCCTCTTCATCCCCAACTCCACCACCACCCATAGATGCTTCGTCTCATCTCGTATACGGAATTCACCTAAAGTCAGAGACGGTTTCCCTCCCCACTCCTCCCCCATCGCCTGTTCCTGCTTCTACCTCTCTATCGACATCGCTTCCGTCAATCGAAACAGCTCGAGAGGCCACTCCTCCTTTTCCAGCCCACAAGACACCATTTCATGTCCCCAAGACCCTTGTGCTTGACTTGGATGAGACTCTTATACACTCGACGTCAAAGCCCATGTCCCTATCTTCTGGCGGATTCGGTCTTCTCGGTTTTGGAAGGCGCAACAGGGGCCATACAGTCGAGGTAGTGCTCGGTGGTCGGAGTACGTTGTATCACGTTCACAAGCGTCCTTTTGTGGATTACTTTCTCCGCAAGGTATATCCTCTCGCTCCAGAATTTTTCCCACGAGGTTAACGTATTGTAGGTTTCGGGATGGTATACCTTGGTCGTATTTACTGCTTCGATGCAGGAGTATGCTGATCCGGTCATCGACTGGCTGGACGCTGGACGTGGCATCCTCGCTCGTCGTTTCTTTCGGGAGGTGTGTTGTTCCACCTCGGGGGTCGTTTCTTTTTCAAACACCATCCTAGTCCTGCACGCTACTTCCAAATGGTTCATATACCAAAGATCTGTCTATCATCGAGAAAGATCTCTCCCTTGTTTGCCTCGTTGACAACTCACCCATAAGTTATCGCGTCAATGAAGGTCGGTTTTGACACGCCGACTTTAGGCTTTCGTTGATTCCAATCCTGACAGCGAACGGTATACCCATAGAGGGATGGACTCATGATCCGCACGACGAAGCTCTGCTTGATTTGCTACCAATCCTCGACTCGTTGCGCTTTACTTCTGATGTGCGTAGAGTTTTGGGACTTCGTGGCTTTTCGTCATGACTGGTTGCTATTTTGAAATCCTTACTGCACGTCCAATCATCAAAGCTCGCATAGCACTGTCATCATCTGCATTTTGTCCCGCACATTCTTTTGTTGCATGTACCTGCATTCCCCACTGCACTCATAAACTAGCAACCATCGATGCATAATTTAATACTGATTATCCTGTACACTACCCACGTCCCAAAGTCAGGAATGTGGCAGTCATTATGTAAATGGAGGTGATGGGATATTGGTAGTAGATGGCGAAACATGCTATCCGAAAGTACGATATTACATCGCCAAAGCAGCCTGCAACTCTCTCAGTTGTGCCTCGTCATCGTCCTCCACGGCAACTTGTTTAGCTGTCGGGACAACAAAAGGAGTAAATGAGCTGTGTACGAATGATGATGGATTCGGCACTTACGTGCTTCTCGTGCACCCGAAGGAATGTGTACGGGGACATGTTCGGCACCAGCTAGACGCTCATCTAACTGTGCTTGCTCGAGCTCAGCTAGTTCTTCCCTGAGTACGTCCTATGGAAAGTGTGAATGACTGTAACGCCTGTGCAAGGGAGGGTAGATTACCTCGTCAGCTTGATCGATAGGTGCGGATATTGCCTCTGAGATCTCATTGGCAATGTCTCGTTGCTCTGCAATCTTTGCCATCGTCGAATCCACGTCATTAATCTTCCTGTAAAAAGGAGCGTCAAAAAGAGGGGCAAGGGATGGAGCAAACACCCACATGCGCCCATGAATTTGCTCCAAGGCGTCGGACGCTGTCTTCATAGCCTGCATCGTCTCAAGATTGAGGTTCGCCGACTCGAGCGTGTTGATCTGCTGTTCCAGCTGCAGACGCTGTCCGTTGAGTCTCTCCATCTCTGCCTCGCTCTGCTTCTTTCGGCGGAGCGCCTGCGCCGCGGCTGGTCGACGCCCAGGCTGGTCAGCGAACGGGGACGTGTGTTGCAAGCAGCGCACCGGCTTTATTTGAGACAGCGTTGGCCTTGGCCTTCTTCAATTCCTCGTCAATCTTCTTCTGCAGAAAGTCTTCCTTCTTCTCGATCATCTGCAGTTGCTGCCTCATCGTTACGATAGCTTCGCGGGCCACCTGCTTTGAGTCTCGTCTCCCCCCAAAGAACGACATGAAGCTGGCCATCATGGCAATGATGTGGATGTGGACAAGGATAAAGTTGACCAAAGTGCGTGAGCTCTACAATAACCAGAAAAGGAAGTGTCCCTTTGTACAAGCCAGATGAATATGCAATGTCTAGATACGCAAAGGTAGACCTTTGGTGATTAACGAAATGTATGTAGTGTAGTATTCCCAATTACCCCCATCACTCCTCCTTCCTACCCTCACTTGCCCTATGGTAGGTGTCAGCCACGTCCAGCGCTATCCACGGTGTACTTACTCGTCCTCATCGCTCCGATCATCAGATGCCCCTTGGCCGGTCACGACGCGATATGCAACGCGGCATATCATCCCAAACCATATCATCTGAATTATCTTTGGACAACGGTGAGCATGCAAAAGGAGATGAGCGCACGCAACTCACCTGGAGTGCAATCAACAAGGCAGAGAAGAGCTTGCTTATGAGGGGGGAGAAATAATTGCCCCTTTCTGGCGCCCACAACTCGGAGACAAGCTGCAGAGAATCCACCAAAACACTTTTGATGACAATATTGAAGAGCACGTGTCGGGTAATGAACCAAGAAACCAGAAAAATGGTAAAAGTCGCGTCACAGAGGGTATATTGACCAATGTATCGCAGCATCTTGGCAAGCTGGTGTTCCTTGAGTGAGAATTCATGCAACCGCATAATTCGAGCACTCACAGGCAAGAAAACATCACTACAGTCCATCAACACCATGATAAGACACCCAATCCGCGTGAGATTGTAAGCGTAACTTGCAAGCATGAGTATGATGGTGATGATATGATGCATCATCATTTGGACATGGTCCTTCCTCCGGGCTTCGGCATTGAGGATCAATACTTGATGAAGGTAGAAGGCCGTCTGGATGAGGTAGTAAAACTTGAGGGTACCAGCGAGGGGAAAATGGGGGTAATTCGTCCACAGCTCCGTTGGGTGCAGCACTCGGGTCGGAAGGTTGTGATGCACATACTATCATTGGGTGAGACACGGTTGCACGTGTATGAAAAGGTACTCACAACGCCAAACGCGAAATTCACGGTATAGTAAATAAAGGACCAGCCTTGCTCGGCGAATCTCAACATGCTTCTATGTATCCTGCGCGCGTCCCTTCGCGACATGGTGAGAGGACTGTTCCCATGACGAGGGTCTCCGTTTTGCACTGGTGAGCCGTTGGTCTTTTCGCGTTGTGACCTTTGCCAGTCACGAGTGAGCTTCCATTTAGCGAATGGTTCCATGAAGTAGATGCGTGTAATGTCGCGTAACACGGCCATGACGGCGATACACGAGACAATGAGACAGACATCGAGGATTCCGGTGTTATAAAAGACAGAGTCATGGAATGAGTCGGTATTTGTCGGCGTGGATGTGGGGTAGGAGAGAGAAACGAATGGGAGGACGAAGGAGGGGACCTGCAAACTATTCATCTGAATCAGTAAGACGTCGAAAATTTCATAGACTTTGAAGCGAATCCAGTTTTGCGCTTGTTTGCCCGGTCACGTTCTTCGGAGGAGAGGATGCGTGAGAGTCGCTTGCCAGATTGAGACACAGCTTGGTTGGTCAGCGGATGTGATGAGCGACTGACATGGCTCTCTCGCAGCCAAACACGACGCTCTACATCAACAATCTCAACGACAAGGTCAACAAGGACGAGTTGCGCTCCCAGTTATACGCGCTGTTCACTACCTATGGAAAAGTAATCGATGTCGTCGCGTCTAAAAGCCCGAAAATGAGAGGACAGGCATTCCTCGTCTTCACCGATCTTGCTGCGGCGACGACCGCGATGAGGGCTTGCGAAGGCATGGTGTTCTATGACAAGCCGATGGTTCGTCGCATTCCTCTGATCGCCCCTGCTACACTCACGACCATCCAGCGCATCAATTATGCAAAGTCAAAGTCGTACGCGACATGTCGAAGAGAGGATCCAAACTTTGTCCCCCCAACGTCCATCCACGCACGGCCAGAAGCGGCACAGATAGCCAAAATCACTGTCTCTTCTGTAGACAAGAGACAGAGAGATGATGACACGACAGATGATCATCCCAGCGCAAAGCGGGAGAAATCACAAGGAGATGGTAGCGACGAAGAAGAGATGGAGATCGATGAGGACGAGGACAACGTGCAGAATAGGTCACTAGGTATGCAGCACTGTCAAAAAATGTATCACGGCTAAGTTTCTCCCCTTTTCCGAAGCGACCATGCCCGCACCCATACAACAGCCGTCTGCACGTCTATTGTGCACAAATTTACCTCAGGAAGTAACCGATGACGTGCTCTCCGTTCTCTTCCAGCAGTATGTGATCTCTTACTCTCCTCTCGCCTTTGTTTGACAGTATTTCACAGGTATCGAGGCTTCCTATCTACACACGTAGCACAGTCGCCGACGCCAAACGCCGCCGGTGCAAAGGTCAAAATGGCACAGGTATTTTACGAATCCGCCGAGCTGGCTTCGACGGCAAAAGAAGCATTGGACAACTTTACTCTCAAAAAGGGTTGGAAAATGAGCGTCGTTTACTTTTGACTGATCTGTCGCAATGTTTCCGAGTCGTCTGATGTGTGGCTGAAGCTCAGCGAGGCATGTCAATGTCACTCGTGATGGTTCGATCTTACATAACCTTGAATGAATCGCATGCCCTGTACTCATCCTCGTTCATCTCTACGATGTCGTCCTTCTTCGGTCTGTAAGTTGTCGACTACATGTCCCTTGAGCTATGAGGCCAACACCTAGGATCGCCGTCCTTATCCCACAGTGGAAAGACGCGCACCTTCAAACCTCGCAAGGACGTCCCCGAGGGAACGAAGCAGTACCAGCTGCGCAAGTACGCAGAGGCTACGTTGGTAAGGCGACAGTGAGGCGGCCCCACTGTTCTGACGCCGTCCACGATAAGGGCTCGGGAAACTTGAGACTCGCTGTCCAGCTCCCCGAGGGCGAAGATCTAAATGAATGGCTTGCTGTTCACGGTGTGTCCGATTCACCCCCGTGCATCCAGAGTTCATGCATCATTTCTTAGCCGTCGATTTCTTCAATCACCTGAATATGCTGTACGGCACGGTTACAGAATTTTGTACGCCTCAAGAGGTACGTCCGAGATATCTGCAGATCCTGTACTTGTAACCCAGCGCCGTGTGTCAGTGTCCGATCATGTCTGCAGGCCCTCGGTGAGAAATCACGGCACACTCTTCTTGTATATCCCTGATCGCTTCCAAGCTACGAGTACTTGTGGGAAGACGGCGTCAAGTACAAGAGGCCTACCAAACTTCCAGCCCCAGAATACGTCGACGCCTTGATGAACTGGGCACAAAACATTTTGGACGACGAGAACGTCTTCCCAAATAAGATAGGTACCGACGGATCGTCTTGTCCATGCCCCGATGGGTCACCTGCTGTCCACTTTAGGCGTCCCGTTTCCCCGTAATTTTAGGGACACTGTTCGCACCATCGTCCGAAGATTATTCCGTGTCTACGCTCATATTTACAGCAACCATTTTGATCAGATCTGTGCCCTGGGTATTGAAGGTATGCTCAACTCCCCTACAAGGGGGGCGTTGATAGAATTCTGGCCTAGCGCACCTGAATACTAGTTATCGTCACTTTTTCTTGTTCATCAATGAAGTACTGTTCTTTAAACTCTTGGCTACCTCTCGCTCACGTTCGTCTTGCGTTACACAGTTCGATCTTGTAGACAAGAAGGAATTGGCCCCTTTGGATGAGCTCAATGATGCCATTCTAGCTGAGGATAGAACACGATAATACCTTTTACCTTGCGTCTCGTTGCTTCCAATCTCTGCTTCTTTAATCGAACCTAAGCATCTCACTCCGTCTGAACCTTGCCTTACCCTGCGCATAGATTCATATACGTTGGGCTGATATTCGTGCATGTCTGCACAGGCTTTCTGTGTGGACATGTGAAAAAAAATGTCTAGGAGATACAGATGTTGTACGACAGCGTCAAGTGCATGCATGTGTCGAATTGGATAAGAGGACAATGATATAGTTGTGATACACATGGTGGGAAGTATGCGAGAAAACGTAAACTGCAATGGAATGAGAAATTGTTTTTTGTCGAGGGATTGGCAATGATGGAGAAATGTGAGAGATTGGCGACTTTGGTTGAGGCAAGCGAACGACCTGCGGGACTAAATCGTTCTCTGAAGAGTACTAAGTATGTAAACCACGGGTTGATTCCAACAAATACCTTCACCACAGACCACTGCATGATAAGAGTATTGAGCCTCGCTTGAAGCGCCTGACGACAAGGCTCGCAAGACAGCTGGTCCCCCAATGGTGCGAGAGCTGATTCCATGGTATTCGTGGACAAATCTACCGCACCCCGAGTCAATCAGAAGCACCGCATCACCCAACAACTACTTACCGGGCCTTGCATCCCAAGCAAGATAGGCGGATGCTAATGCCCATGCGCGGGTCAACCTTTTCTGTTCAGTGTAATCGCAGGTCGGGGTAGGAGGATGTGGGTGAGGGGGTGGCAAAAGAAGGCGTTTAAGGGCGTCGGCACGTCCAAAGTGAAGAAAAAAGAGACGCTTCAGATACTTGGGACCGATCCTTTCGGCCATTTCATCTGTAAGTGAAGCGAGGGAGAAAGAGAGCAAGTGTGCCGAGGTCGGAACAGCAAGATCATACAAGTCGTACGACGCAGCGAGCGCATAGAGCTCCAGCGGGTAGATGGGTGCTAGTGACAAAAGAAGGGAGTGAAGAGAAGAGGTCGGGGCAACGTGCGTTCTGAGCGAGATCCCATACTTGGCCATGGCATTGAGAGCTGCTGCGAGTGATTCGAACGAAGGTGAATAATGAGAACAAGAAATGTCGTAAACAGCGTGTAACAAGATGTTGAGAATTATTGAGGGTTCCTGAATGATAACTACGGGACCCAGGGGACCCGGCCTTGCATCTGAGGAAGGCGGAAGCAAAGAATTGAAGTTATTGTCCGACGCAGGAAGGAGAACATGCGAGTGCACATAGAAAAAAACAGAGTCGGATGAAAGAACGACAAGATCAGGCGGAAGAGCGTGATTCTGTGCGCCGGGGAAAAATGTGGTTGATACTGACACCAACTCGTTTTCTTCTTGAGATGAATCCACAGGGGAGGCAGTGAATGATTTCTGGCAAGAAGTATGGCTCATGATCAGCAATATCTGACACGAAGATCGCGTACAGGCGGAGTGGGTACCTGAGTCACTGTTGTACCCATTGGCGGTTCGATTCTGCCAGAGACAGGCTTTTCTGGTGCGGGCATCTCGAGATCGAGTGGTTCGGAGACGAACTGGAGCACGAAATCCCAGTCGGCGTTCTCCACGGAATTAGACATAAAATCTGGTTTGGCGGGGGAAAGAAAGAAGGAGATAAATATTAAGGATAGAGGGCTGCTGCGATGCGACTGGCGGGGGCTATGGGAAACAGGGGGTAAGATCCAAACCCTGCTCCGAGACACGGAATACATGAATCGCGGGGTTTAAATTCTCGGAGTCAAACCGGCATGCAATGCCGAATGCAAGTCTTACTACTCGATCCCTACTTATTGCCTTTTCTGACGTTTGATTTTGTGTATCTCCTCCCGTTTTCCAAAATTCGACTCATGCAACTCCTGAACAGAGTTTAGCATTCGACAGATAATGAGACGGGGTGCAACTACCATATTCGCAACCCGCTTGGCGGTCGAAACAGCGTTCAGTTTATCTAATACCTTATCCTCAGCGAGCTTCAATCCGGTGAGCTTGGTGCCTGGGTGAAAATCTAAAGATTCAGCCTTTTGATGCATGTGGTGACGTACCAATGCGATCCTCTATCCTTAGTATTCGCTGCTCGTCTTTTTCAGTGACAAGGCTAATCGCAACTCCTCCCTTTCCAGCGCGAGCAGTTCGTCCGACGCGGTGTGTATATTCTTCCGGTTCATTCGGCAGATCCCAGTTGATGACCATGGCTACATCTTCAATGTCCAAGCCACGAGCACCAACGTCTGTCGAGACCAGAACTGGAACAACGGCTGAGCGGAACAACGACAAGGATGCCAACCGTTCACGTTGCGTAAGGCGAGAATGCAGTGCTGTGCTCCGGATTGACAGCGTCTTCAATAAAATCGTGAGGTAAGCCGCAGTGCGAGGCTTCGTACAAAATATAATTGTAGGCGGAGGCTGGGTTACCTCATCCTCTGCTTGAGAACGTTGTCTGGAAGATTTTGACTTGCCACTATTTGTGTTCTTGGTTACAGGCGGTAGGCGACGAAGGGGTAATGTATCCACCGGGAGATTGCAGAGAAGGTAAAATAGATAACATTCTCGCACATGAGACGGAACGAGGACGTAGTTCTGCTTCAAACTGGCAACTGTCTCGATTCTGGGAAATGATGAGATTGCGATCCATGGGCAGTACAGCCAAACTCACGCCGATTCAGTGCGGTGAAAGAAGGGTTTCATTTTGCCTCGTTTTGGGGGCATTGAAGCCACAGATTCGACAGACGGCGTCAAGGTGGCCGTGAAGAGACATGTTTGCCTGTCGGTAGGTAGGATATTGAATAGATACGATAACTCTGGAGAAAACGTTGGCGTTAGCAGACGGTCCGCTTCGTCAAGAATCTATCCGGTCGCTTTTTGGTCATCACAACTGATGAGAATCAGGGAAATGTTACCGACCAAGAACTTTATTCTTGAAAGATCCCAATCACCACTACTGCTTTTGAGGTGGTCTACGATACGACCAGGGGTGGCAACCACGATATGGGGCCGACTATCGAGTTCAAGGGCTTGGGTCATCATATCCATGCCCCCAACGACGACCGATGTACGAATGCTCAGTGGCGCACCCAACACAGCAAACTGTTCCGATATCTGAAACGCTAGCTCTCTAGTAAATAGAACTTCAGTGTGCATACCATACAGAAAGATGTTCCACGTACCGCGTTGGAGTGAGAATGAGGGCAAAGATTGCATACGGGTCAACAGATAATTTCTGAAGGATTGGAATAGCGAATGCAATGGTTTTTCCAGAGCCCGTTTTAGCGTGACCGATGCAATCTCTCCCTGAAACATACTATCGTTAACGGAATGAACAAAGCAGAGATCGCTGACCACCGCACCTGCAAGGATGGGTGGTATGCAGGCAGCTTGAATGTCAGTAGGCTTGTGGATGGACATGCGATGAAGGGCGACTTCCAATACAGATGAAATCCCCATGTCATTAAAGGCGATCCGATTCTTTGGTTTTCGGGACAACACCGGTGCACGAGTTGTGATCGGACCCGAACGAGACAGATTGAGACGTCCGCTGTCCTCGATGGCCTCCTCTGACTAGAGGCGGTTAAGTTTGATGCGCGCATCATCTTCAAGACTCGGAGAAGACCCACATCGTCCTGAAAATGTTCATCTTCGTTTGATAGGTCATCTCCCGGGCTTGAAGGCGAAGTAGAGTTTGACTCGTCCGAATCCACAGCGACAAAATGGTTAAAATCAGCAGATGAAAGAGAAGAGACGCGAAGCCTCTTCGCAGGTGGTCCCTCCTGTAACTTTAGGAGGTCGTCGGTGGTTAATTCGTCGTGTCTTCGTCTTGTCATCGAGTTCTGGGCAATGTACTTACGTTCGACTATCGCTACTTGAGAATGTCACATGATTGAAATCCCCTACATGTAACAATGTGTCACCCCCACCATGCTGCAACACTACTTCGCAAAATCGGATATCATTGGTATGAGCCGTGGACGTTTATCCTGACCACGTTGTTCCCTACTTAAGGCTATGTCATTATGCCTCCCTGAGGATGGCATCTTGAGCCACATTCCTGATCTCGTCATCGAGGTCGCCAGGCTCACAACCTCCCCGATCCAACTCCGCACCGTTCGATTAGCGTTGCAGGTCCTCATTGGCGCTAAGAAGACGATTCCGACACCACTGATCGCTTGGCATGACACTACCCACGATCAAGTGTTGTACACCAATTCGCGGGCTCTTGTTACCCTCGTTGCGGCATGTGAAAGTATGTTTTTTGTTCTCTCCCCGCCGCGAACGACGACGGAATTCGAGACGGAATTTTGGTTAATGTGGTGTTTGGTACAGTCTGCTGAACTGTCGGGAGCCGCTAATGACTGAGACAACTCGATGCCGAAATGTCCAGTTCTCCAATGTGAATTTTGAGGCAAGGAGATTCACAGCCGCAGTCGTTGCACTTGCAAAGAGCTGTCTTGACTAATATTACCTTTGGGAAATGTGGAGTAGGGCATGTCAAAACGACTGTAAGAATTCCAGAGGAACGCAACGGATGCCGGGTCCAAGTACTAGCCAGTTCTATAGTCGGTATTTCTGCCAGAAGTTCTAGCATTGAGAGACTCGTCCCTGAATATTGCTTCTGCTTCAACTTGACACGGTCATATGTACACTGCTATAAATGTTCTGTTAATCACTAAGGACGTATAGATGTGGTATCTACAATACTTGCCACAAGTGCCCGGTTCATCACTGAATTAATGATACAAAGGCTGGTTAAAATGAGCGGCATTGACAGTCCGTGACACCGAATTATTCACCAATGAATGACAGTTTTCCGCAGAGTGCCCTGCAAGTGACAATGTATTTGACAGGGGGGATTGAGAAACCGGAGAACTATAGGACATCCCAAGTTGTTCGAGACTGAGGAAAGATGCATAAGTTGAAAGTCACGTTCATGCTGCCGAGGTGTGGGGTACAGTTCTTGGGTCGGAGAGCCAATCTTCCTGGATGGCTGAAAGGAATTGTTAATTGCATACAGAAAGGGAAGGACAGTACATACATTCTTTGGTTCTTGGTTGAGATGAGATTTACCGCGTGCAACTTTGGAACCTGACAACTCTACGAAATCCCCGAATTCGTTTTTTCTCAAGTTCTCGAAAGGGGTTGGAAGGACGTCTTGTGAGCTGGAATTTGCGTGCGAGGAAAAGGCAGGCAACAAGTACATCAATGGAAGTGAGTGTGAGATGGTTGCAGACGAAGAGGAAGTGGAGAAATAAGACTAGTTGGAGATGCAGAAGAAGAAGAGAAGGCAGAAAACACATTCTCGTAGCAGGGCGGTTGTATTTGGCTGCGCCGCGGATTGCTGGCGCTTCCCCACTTCTTATCCTTTGCCGAAAGCTTGTGGGATGGTCCAGCATTGTGGAAAGAGTGTCTGAAGTACTCCCCACGGAGAGCTACTGCTTTGCCATACCACATAGCCTTTTCAGTGTCTGGGAGCATCTTCCAGCATTGACCAGCAATGCGACTGAGATTCTGTTGACGCTTCTCGACCTCTAGAGGTATCGATCCTCTCTTGAGAAAATCCGAACGATACAAAAAGAACGCATTAGGGGCCCGAGAAATGCGCTTGGGTTGTTGGGAGTGGCACTTATTGTCGAGCGTGATCTGGCATAGCGTAGTGGTTCAACGGTATACTCGAATGATGGGATGCACGAAAACGGGGCGTCCGGCGTACTCAAAAGGTAAACGTCTACGGGTAAAGTAAACCCAAGTCAATGATCATCCATGGAACAGAAGATAAGGTACTGACCGATAAAGGTCGGTCAGAAAGCGGTGAGCTAGCAAGTTGGTCACAAGCGCGCAGACAAACGATGCGTCGAAGTATAGAGGAATAAATTGTTGGAACTACCTTTAGAAGTGAGAGCATAAATGGTCACACTGAAATACGTGACGAGGTCGCACAAAGGAGGCATGGTACACCGAAGACAGAGCAAGTCTGGAGGCGGAAGCTCGCGGGGCTACGTTGTAAATTGCATATTTGACAGTAACATGCGGCGCTCCGTGCCACTTGGATGATATCACAAAATCGATCCTGCTATACGTACCATTGTCATCATCATAATTGCAAGTTGTCGATATCAAAATCCGCAACACCAGCTAAATCATGTTGATCCACTTGCCACGAGGCAGTCTTAAACATGAGGCAAGCTGTGCTGATCAGACGTTCTTAGGGACAATGGAAAGAAAGGACATGATACAAACGTTGGAGCGGTGCTCACGATGACAATAACCAGAATGTGGGATAGTTGATTAGCTCTACGGGGACGGGAATAGAAAACAATAAGTATGCCGACGCAGGCAAAGTGACATCGGCGTGTCTAGTTACACCTCTTTAGGTTGAATGGTCAATGAAATTATTATTAAACGGGGGCAATCACGCACATGATTGTCTAAGGTGAATCTGGAACAATCCAACATGTTTCACCCGCAGCTTTTTTCACCCGATTCATGATCGCCAACCCTTGGTTCTCCTCTGGGACTTCTTCTATGAGAATCAGATCAACACCCTCAAGCTCGAGGGTCAACAATCCATCAAAAAGACGCTGGGCAATGACGGTCAGCTCTGACAGGGATCCCAGAGTATAACGATGCCATTGAATTGTCACATCTTCCAGAAGAGTCTTGGCCAAAACAGACTCGGACGGAGCCAACAGGCCCACCTTTGGAGATGGGAGTGAAACCGTGGAATTTTTGAGAGAAGACAGTAAGGCGGAAGGAGACATGGTGTTTACTCCGCTCGGTGGACAAGAGGCCACCCGTAGGAGGGTCACTGGAACCGCAGGGGCATAGTGACGATATTTCATACCTGGAGTGGTGGGAGCCTCCTCGATGGAGTGATCCAGGAAGTCGCGACGATGAACGAGAACTCTAGGGACCGGACGACCAGAGTGCGCAAGGCTGAGAGCGTCTTGTATCTGCTCTACTGTGATACCACCTGGTCTGAGCACGCGAACGTTGCCATCATCGTGCAAAGCATCGAGGACGGTGCTCTCGAGGCCGACGTCGCAGGGCCCGCCATCTAGGATGAGTGCGACCTTGCCGTTGAGATCACGGAAGACGTGTTCTGGGCGGGTGGGACTGGGTTTTCCGGAGGTGTTGGCGCTTGGTGCAGCGAGGGGTGCGTTTGAGATGGCGATGAGGGCGCGTGCTACTGGATGGGAGGGCATCCTTACTGCGACGGTGGGACGATTTGCGGTGATGATGGGGGGTATTTTTGCCGGGTCGCTCGGGAAGAGGAGGGTGAGAGGGCCGGGCCAGAAGGCATCGATCAATGCTTGGTATGAGGGGTTGATCGTGTAGTTGGGTGGAAGGAGGGAGCGGAGCATGGACTGGGAGGAGACATGGACGATGAGCGGGTTGTCGGCGGGGCGACCCTTTGTGGAGAATATGCGCTTGGCAGCGTCGGCGTTGAGTGCGAGTGCGGCGAGGCCATAGACGGTCTCTGTTGGAAAGGCGACTGGCTGGAGGGCGCTGAGCTGGCGCGACGCTTCACGGAGGGCGGCGAGGGTGTGCTGGGAGGAGAAAGTTGGATGTCCCTCGGCGTCGAACTTGATCGACGCTGGATCACATTTTAGTATTTTGGTGGTGAGCGAGTCCATCGTCGGCGACGACGTCCAACGACGACCGAGACAAGTCAACATGTAGCTAGCTAGTGACGGGCATGTTTAGCCCAACCCGGCGCGCCGTCGCCTCAATCCGCTCCTCCGCAGTCAAGTCCACCAGTGGATTGTAACGCTCCAACAGCCTCTGGGTCCACTGTCAGCCGTGTGGATAGGCCAGACGAGGACGACTACCTTGTGCTCCCTTTGAGAGCGCATAAACGTTACCAGGTTGTCCACGTCGTGGTGGAATACCTCGGTCTCGAACAACCTTCGAAAGTGCACCGCGATGACCTTGTTTCTCTCCGTCCGTGCCGAGATACTCTGGAAAGAAACAGTCAGGACAGATCACCAGCGAGGACACCGTCTTTACCGCTCTGGCAACCTCCCTCGCCACCCTGCGGTACAGTTGAACCGTCGTGGTCATGTCAAAGCCAACAATCGGTTAATGTCCACATCTCCTCCATTGTCCGTCCAACTCGCCATGTAGTTCAAAAGGCACGCCTAATCGTCCACCCACCGCACATGACGCTCTTTCGCCCGCCAAATCCCTCCCTGGACTCCATCGTTCCGGACCCGCGTCGCGCGCGGCAACTCAAGTTACATGCATCACGACGTGCTCGTTACAGCCGCAGACTGCGCAAGGCAAAGGTTGTGGCCGTTCAAGATGCCGCAAAACGTGCCCACAAGAAAAAAAAACGAGTCCAGCCCTGCAACCTGTTTGTTGGAAACGTGTGCTTTAGTCCCCTCCCTCTCGATCTCGCTTACAATTTGACATCTAGATTGGACCCGATGTGGACGAGGACGCGCTACGAAAGCATTTCGGCTGCTGCGGAAAGATTTTATCAGTCAGAATACACTGTTGCGGCGGTCTGGCCATGACAGTTGAACCACCCCCAGCGAGTTACCACCAGAACATGAAAGTTCGCCAATATGCCATCATAACTTTCGGGTCAAAGTTGGCCAGGCGAAGGGCTTGCAGGTTGGAGGGTACTCTAGCGGGATGTCAACTCAAAGTGAGTGCTATTTCACGACCAAGTCCACAGTTACATTCCATTCCTCTAGGCTTCTATCTTCATATCCGATCTTCCTGAAGTCCAGGAAAAAATAATGAAGCGCTTGGAGGAATACCGGTTGAGGCAGGAACCACCTGATGTGCACCGTGCTCAAAAGAGCGCTCTCGAGTAGGATGTTTCGTGACGATGAGACTCTGTGCTAACATGTCGCGCCAGATCGCTCAAGATCGATCCTACAGAGCTGATAGATACCAGACATGAAAGGGAGCGCAGAAAGAAGGGGCAGAATATGTTCAACTTTATGGGCCTGAGTCTCTTCCAGGTCATTATGTGATCGATGTACATTGGAGCGTAATCAATACTAGCTTATAGTCGGCGCCACTTTCGCACATTGTCAGTTTTCGAGGTTGTTGGACGACTCCCAAGCGCGCGCGTCCAACGGCCCAGCTGAACTTGGCCCATCTACATGGGACTGGCCTGAACACAACTCGTCTAGGTACGTCCACCTCCTCCTACCGTCCAATCTCGCCCCAATACCCCCTCCCAGCCTTTCCTTTCCATCCTCGCGCACAATGGCCAAAACTGTCGCCCTCAATCCTGCATCCATTCCTTTCTTCCCTGGTGGCGTCCGTCTCGGTGACGACGATCCCAGTTCCTTGAGTGGCTTTGGTCTCGCCGTTCCTGCGCGTCAAGAGCTCGATCGGGCGTCTCCTTCTGCCCTTTCCACGTCTCCCGTCGACTACAGGTCCGTGTGCTCCTCCCCGGCTCCCTTTCGAGACAGCGACTCCCGGGAACCCCAATCGTTTCGGCCAGATACCTCATCAGCTACAAAGCCCGATAGATTCTCCCGTACTCGCGAGGTGAATGCCGTCGGTAGCTTGGAGGCCCTGCCTGAGGCGGACGATACACCTGCACGAATCGTGACGGCTGAGCGAGCGCAGACACCTGCAGATTCCCCATTTTTCCCGCCACCCCTTCAGCAGTCCAGGGGTCGTGTCGATACACCGCCTGTCAACGTCATGAACAATTCGTCTCGTTCATCAGTATTCAACATCAATGGCCACCTTGTATCTTCCTCCCCAGTTTCGTCTTTAGATTCCGGCAGTCAATTCGCCGCCAGTGTAGAATTCCAGCAGAACCTCGATGCTCAGCTCAAAACATCGCCTCTCGTCCAAGACATCCTAGAACGTCTACTGCGCTGCGAGTTCACAACTCAGCAGGTTCGACGAGAACTCCGCGATGTCCACCGCAAAGTGGACCTACTTGTTGAGCGCTCGCTCAACAGTGCGCCTCGGGAACCAGAGTTCAAGGATCCGTTTGCACCTACCGTCGGACAACCCACTACTCCCTTGACTATTCCAAGACCGTCCTTTAGCGTGGCTATCGCTCCAAACCAGTCTCCGCCACCCGACGATATATCTCAGATATCACAGCGCTTAAATACTTTGACCACATCCGTCGGTCAGCTTCTCGCATTGCAAACACAGCAACACACTCAGGGTGCGACTCCTCTCGGTCGACTTACACCTCATACACCAGACATCCCCCCGAGTCAGCCATTTGGGCCCAATGTCAGCCCCAATCCCACATTGCTGGGCCACGGACTACCCAATCGGCCTGAATTGAGGGCTCTCCCTCGTGCTCCGAATCCCCCGACCCGAACATGGTCGGCGGGGAACCTCGACTTACCTCTCAGGGTCGACAATGTTGCAAGCCTCGGCCGTAGTGACCCCGTGCGTGACAAGCGCCGATCCGTCACCGGGGGGTTAATGCGTAGGGAATCGATGGGTGTGAGTATCTGGCATCTGCGTCCAACACTGCATGCTGTTCTGACTAGCCGATAGATCATCGATGGACAAGGCAGTGACTGGTCGGCCGGCTCTCGTGACAGTGGTCCAGTCGTTTCTAAATGGGAACAGTTGAACCTCGCATCGGACTTGCTTCGCTCCTTGACAAAATTTGGGTGATTCCATTCTTTGCGCACTTGTGTTCCAGAGCTGATGAACTGACTGCCAGTGTTGGTCCGCCAAATAAGATTCAGCAGCGCGCGCTCCCTTTCCTTCTCAGAGGGTCCGACATCATCGCACAAGCTCCTCCAACCCAAGAACGCATTGCTGCGTATGTCATACCTGCCATCCAAGTGGCTGTGGTAAATACGGCGGGTAGACCTCCCAACAGGGGTCCTCTTGTTGTAATGATATCCACCACGGTGGATCAGGCAACACAGGCTCAACGTATGATTCGCGATTTGGGGGGCCCCATTGGCATCCGATCGGCGTTAGGCGTAGGCATGTCAACAAATGCCAACGACCTTACGCAGGAGCTACGCCTTCTCCAGCAAAACATGCCACACATTATCTGCGGGACTCCACAAAAACTACACGCGCTGTTTACCTCTCCAGGAGGTCTTAGCGGGGCAGAGGTCCGCTTTTTAGTGCTCGATGAAGTCGACCAGTTGATCGCCCGAAATCTGCACGAGTTCGTCTTCAACATCGTCAAACTACTTCCTCTTCCTAGGTCTCGTCCTGTGGGTCCCAGCACACCAATACCAAATTCCAATGGCTCGGGTCAATCATCACTTGCCTCGTTTGATACCAACAACGCACTGGCAGGGATAGTGAACTCTGCGAGGAGATATTCTACTGTTCCTCCATCACCCCCTAACGATCTGGGAGGTAATATTGAGCGTCAAACCGCCCTATTTTCAAACACGGTGCCTCAGGATGTCCTGAACCTCGCGACAGCTATCCAGCTGAGAGAACCCGTCAGGGTTTTGGTACGCCGAGATGGAAACGTCACTAGTACCGAGGCAAATCAAGGTTCTCGAGGCTTACGCCAGTTTTACTTGTATCTCGCTTTCACGGCTGGGAGTCGTGCAGACGCAGCGAATGCTGGTGCGCAAGGTGGCCATGGAATCATCGGTTCGGGCAGGGGTGCTTCAAGCCTGGAAACTGCGCAAGCCCGAGAGTGGAAGTTGGACGCCCTGGCGGACGTATTTGACGACATCGAAGTGGCCCAAGCGATTGTTCATGTCGGGGGAATGAATGCCTTGGATTCTGTCGTATATAAGCTAGCCAGCCGTGGATTAGAAGCGATCCCCCTTGTAAGCCGACTTGGTTTGATGACGCTATCGAGCTGACCTCTTTCTTCAGCATGGGGAAATGAACGCTGGCACCAAGTTGGCGGCCTTGAACAAATTCAGAGGTACTGCCTCAGTCATGATGAGGCAGCCCGTGACCAAGGTGCTGGTCGTCAATGACGTCCAGGTCAAGTTCCCAGAGATATCACATGTACCTCTTATCATCAACTATGGTATATCGAGTATTTTCAGTTCTCTTTTCGTGCGCTCAAAGTTTTGTAGATCTGCCCAAGGCAGTAGAAGAATATGCTCATCGGTAGACCTTTTTACATCCTCTTCTCTCTTCTCTCACGCCTTTTGACAGTGTTGCTCCTGCCATTGCATCAAGCTACGCACGCGCTGGAGTTATCATAAATTTTGTGACCGCGACTGGTGGGGATGTTGAGATGCTGCGCTCCATTGAATGTTTCTACAAGTAAGGTTCAGATTCGTTCACACAGAACCCGACTGACTTTACCTTTGCCCTACAGGATAAAATGCGTACGTTCTTTTTCAACCTTTTCCCATACAATTATTGACGGGTGTTCACAGCCTGAAGTTCCAATGAGTCTTCGCGATATTGTTTAAATTTGAGGAACCCTCTTCATGTATCCCTACGTGCATGGGCCTGTTTTGCTGAGGTTCAGGCCCTGATTTTGCTTATTCTGTTACTATATCAACACATACAGGTAACCTCCGGTCACTGATCTGTATACCCGTATATCCCGCACCCCAAAAACCATAACCATACGAACGAAACTGTTTCCGTACTAACTTGACTCGCCTGACACCTTTCTCAATCCTTACCACTGTATAGCAGATTCTTTCACTATGATTGCGTTCCTGTTGCGTATACTGTGTTACATGTCTTCTCGCGGATACATATTTTATACATCAACATTTGACCACCAATATCTTGAATGTACCATCCTCGCTGCATGACGCGAGATACTTTTCGGTAGGGGCGTTCGTGGATTGCCACGCCAACCTATGAACCTGGTCCACATGGGCAACACTGCAGTCAAAGTTGAGCCCTACATCAGGAAAACAGGCAAGTCAGTCTTACCCAGTGGGAATGGAGCATGCGACTTCCCATTTCGCAGGAGTTGCGAGTTGGTTACTATAGATGACAATCTCTCCCGTTTCTAAACCAACCGCGAGCAACCGCCTGTATTCATCAGATCCACTATCTCACCAAACAATGGGAATCCGCCTTACCGTACAGCGTCAAGCGAGCAAAAGGCAACCGCAGTCGCTCCCTCGTTGAATTTCAACGTGGCGAGCATAGGCCACGGTTCCGAACCGGCTCTTGGAGACCAGATTTTCACCTGACAAAGGCCTTTATGAGCGTGTACAATCATGGGTGACAGAGACGCGAACAGTCTTGTCCCGCGAAGCAGTGGCAAACACGTCCCCTTGGCGGCTCCACGCACAATCCCAAATAATACGCGCATGAGACTTGTTTGCAGCAACCGGAACATAGCCTATAGAGGGAGATGGGTAATGTAAAGACCAGGTCACCTGAAACGGGCTCATACCGTCGCCCCGCTTTTCAAACGATCGCCATGTGCGATCTCGGCTGACAGTGACAATATAGCGGTCGTCCGGGCCGAAGGCGATACGTGTGACCGTGAGGGCGTGTCCTTCCAATGGCGAACCGAATGGCTGGTATGTGGACGCCGAGTACACACGAACCACAGCGTGTTGTGCAGAGGTGGCCTTGCAGGCGGTAGCTAGTAAATCTCGGGCGTTGGACGACGCGATCGTTATAGACTGATCAGAAAGCTTTAGTGCCACATGTCCAAAGAGATGGGTGTGTTGTCACCTCGTAACCATGGCCAAACACCTTCTCGATTTCTGGCCAGAGAGTTGTGGCCGCAAGTTCACCTTCAAAGGGTCGTCTATCTGGCCGTGACGGATCCAATTGAGCCGGTGCTACCAACGCCACGATGTAAGAATGATGGCCAATGACTGCAAGTAAAACAATCAGACCCTCTGTAACTGCCTTGTTTGACAACCCCAGTGGAGGCACATTGGCTGCAATGGGCCGTTCCTCCTAAAAAGAGGTCGTTAGCATGCTTGCAGTCTGAGGTTCCTCTTCGGTCCTTACGGTACTCTCTACCGCACCACGGACACCCAACTTCTTGATGATCTCAACAAATCTCCAAGGCGCCTCAAAAATGCGGGCAACCTTTTCATCTGCGACACTTGCAAAGGTCCATGGACCCAGCCAGGATGAGCCCACGAGATCATACCCATGTACTTGGGGGCGTGCCAGCTCGTGCCACACTGTTGATGAATGTGGGGCAGAGCAAGACAAAGGAATAGCGCCGTGGACACGGGTAGTCTGATCCAAGCTGACCCAATTAGCCCGACACAGATGTATTAGATTGACCCAACTTACCCGACCGAGATGACGTATTCTCCAGCAGGACTCCAATCAAGGTCCTTCACTGGTCCACTGTGTCCACTAATAGCACCAATTTCTTTCCAGTGCGCAGCACGCAGGTCGCCTTCTGTTGCTTGCACAGATAGCCAACGTCGCCACCCCCCATTCCACCCCCAGCCTATGACCTCATCGCCTTGCGTTGTTTTTGCCCATAGTCCGCCAACAAATCCCCCAAGCCGTTGACCACCAACATCACCAAACCGCTGTTGGTTGACCCATATCGAACCAGCTGTTACATCGCTAGGTGACGCCGAGGGTAATATTTGGCTCGGAGACCACAGAATCAGAGAAGAATCTGATGAACTTGACAAAAGGGTTCGCGGTGATGAAGTGCTTGCGAGAGAAGATCGCGCCCATGTCAGCGATGTTATTCCTGCTTCATGTCCGATGAGTAACGCATCAAATGTTATGGCGTATTGTTGAGCCCTACGCCGGGTCATATATAAGC
>JBBPNZ010000320.1:0-21058 GCA_038091195.1 Phylloporus rhodoxanthus | reverse complement strand
ATGGCAAAACATGAGCAGTGTACATCAGTCAGCATGACAAAAGAATATGACAAACAGCTGACTGAGCAATGTCATATGTGATGACTAAAGATAAGAATAAATCACATGACATTTTCAATATATGTCCACTACAAGCAACAATGAAAGCAACTTGAGAATGCTAAGGTGTTTAGGTAATGATGGGAGAGCTGCTAAATGTTGAACAAGAAGCTAAAGAGATGTTTCATATGCATGAAGGGCTGTGGGGTAGGTGAATTTCTTGGCTGCATTGATCTATGCCTTGGCAGCAGACAAATCACTCAATAAAACTGTTGGGACACAGGCTCCAGTTCAGTATATAGACTGAACGCTTCTTGTTTGTCACCAATTTCTCCTAGCAGGTGGTGCCAGGAGGTGAGGTGAAGCATAAGATTGCTCAAAGACATTGAGCAATCAGGGTGTCCAAGTGGGCAAAGTGAGAGCACTTCCCAGTTGAGAATAATGGCTTGGTTGAGGTGATTAGTCCCACCAAGCTGGTCGGACTGATAGGAGAGATGATGTGCAAGATTGTTCAATGACATTGGGTGATCAGGGTGTCCAGGTAAGCAAAATGAGAGTGCTTTCTGGTCCAATGTAACAGTCACATTCATGTTCTCAATTTCCCCCAGCTGATTGTACTGAAAGCAGAAACAATTTGCAAGATTGTTCAAAGGTGTTGATCAATCAGGATGTCCATGTGGAACAAGTGAGAGTGCTTTCCAGGCAACAAGAACAGTTGCATTGATGTCATCAACTTCCCCCATCTGATCATACAAATACAGTAGGAGAGATGGAGTATAAGATTGTTTAAAGACATTGGGTGACCACAATGTCCAGGTGCCAGGCTGCCAGGTGGGCATAGTGTGAATGCTTCCCAGCCAAGAACAATTGCCTCAATGATATCATCACCTCCCCCCCAACCAGTTGTACCAAGAGAAAAGATGATTTGCAAGATTGGCCAAAGACAGTGCAATCATGGTGTCCAGATGGGTAAAGTGAAAGTGATTCCTATGCAAGAACAATGGCCTTGTTAAGGTCATCAATGCCCCCCAACTGTTTGAACCAGAAGGAGAAACAATTTGCAAGATTGTCCAAAGACATTGAATGATCAGTGTGTCCAGATGGGCAAAGTGAGAGTACTTTCTGCTCAAGGACAATGACCTCATTGAGGTTGTGGATCACCCTAAGATGGATGTACTGAAAGGAGAGAGAACTTGCAAGATTGTTCAAAGATATTAGGCAATCAGGGTATCCAGGTGGGCAAAGTGAGAGCACTTCTCTACCAAGAACAATGGCCTTCTCAAGGTTATTGATTTCCCCAAGCTGCTCATATCAAGAAGAGAGAGAACTTGTAAGATTGTTCAAAGACATTGAACAATCAAGGTGTTCAGATGGATGAAGTGAGAGTGATTCTCAGATGAGAACAATGGCCTTTTTGAGGTCATCAATACTCCCTAACTGTTTGTACTAGGAGAAGAGACAACTTACAAGATTGTTCAACCCAACTGCCCTCACTGTCCCAACAAACGAGAAACCATCACACACTTCCTTATATTCTACCCAACCCACATAAAGCACCACATTGTGCTCAACAATAAACTGAAATGGAATGCCAGAAATCTCTCCACCTTACTTGCCGACCCAAAAGGCATCAAACAGATGCTCATATTCGCTCATGCAACTGGAAGATTCAAAGACTCATTTAGTAACCTAAACCCCCCCATGAACACACACTGACACAACCTTACCACAGCATCAAAACTGCTCCCTACACCATGCATACTGAGATATTACCCTTACCCCCCCTCCGCTTTAAAGCATGACCCCACACCCACCCAGCAGCACACTTGGGTGACAGCTGAATCAAATGGCTACACACCATACACAGATCTCCAAAGATCCCCTCAAAAGGATGGCCCGCATCCCAACCCAGGCCCTGTGCCCAAAATTTCTCCTTTCTCCATCTCTCCCTCTTTCCAGGCACCTTGTCACTTATGTTACCATACCACACATTTACCTACGAGTCACGCCCATGCACATACCTACCCACCCCACGCTCCCAGGCCCTACCCATATCTAGATGTGAACAGAGCACCATTCATATCACTATAGCAGTATGATACATACTAGTGTCATGTAAATGTCCAACAAGGGGCAAACACCCCACTGGACAATAAACAAGGAAAAAAAAAAAAAAATTTGTTCAAAGACATTGAGCAAGTAGAGTGTCCAGGTGGCAAAGTGACAGTGCTTCCTGCCCAAGAACAATGGCCACCTCAAGGCCATCAATCCCCCCAAGCCAGTCATACCAATAGAAGAGATGGAGTACAAGATTGTTTAAAGACATTGAGCGATGAAATGCCCAGATGGGTAAGGTGAGAGTGCATTCCAGCCAAGAAAAATGGCTTCCTCAAGGTTGTCAATGCCCTTCAGCTGTTTGTAGTGGGAGGAGAGACAACTTGCAAGATTGTTAAAGGACAATGAACAAGTAAGGTGTCCAGATGGGCAAAGTGAGAGTATATTCCAATGGAGAACAATGGTCTCCTCAAGGTCGTCAATGCTCTCCAGTTGTTTGTACTGAGAGGAGAGACAACTTGCAAGACCATTCAAAGACACTAAGTGATCAGGGCATCCAGGTGGGCAAAGTGAGAGTGCCTCCCATTTGAGGACGATGGCCTCCTCAAGGTCATCAATGCTCTCAGCTGTTTGTACTGGGAGGAGAGACAACTTGTAAAATTGTTCAAAGACATTGAACAATAACGGTGTCTATGTGGGCAGAATGAAAGTGCTTCCTGGACAAGAACAATAGCCTTGTTGAGGCCATCAGTCCCCCTAAGCTGGTCATACCAAGAGGAGAGCTCCATTACACACTAATTCAATCTGGAAATTCGTGCTGTGTCACCATTCAAAGGGTGAATGCTTGGTATATAATAAATGACAGTGTTTGTGTGACCAATGTGAGTCTTACTTTGACCAATGAGAATAGCATAGGCCTCTGAACACAACTTTTAAACTGGAAATGGTTACGTTTCTTTCCATTGGAAAAGATAGAAACATACATTTTGACTATAGCCAATAAAACATCCTTCAAGATGGGGGTTTGAGAAAACATTGGGGTGCTGCACAGAGTGGGCTTAAAGGCAAGGATCACATGGCACTGTGCAAACGGCATGGTGTCCTCATGGCAGTCTCTATTGCAATCCCATACTGGACACTAAATGTAACTTTCATATTGTAGTGTGACACCAATACTCACTTGGGAGTTGCCACACACTTGTAGTTGTGGTAAATAAATGTTCTAGACATGTAGAACAAGTCTATGTACCATCCCGACATCCCTGATTCCACTTGACCCCAAGGAGCTCCCCTACCCATCTCCACAATCAACCAATTCATGGCAGTTCATCCACCTCTTGATGGTAACACAGCTTCTGGGCACACTCACCCACTTTACACAATGGACATGCATATGTCCTCTGCATGCCATACTTGCCACTCACGAGCCTCAAGTGGGATGACCCCAAGCAGATGATGTGCAGGGGCGCCATGGCAAAGGGATGTTTCTAATGCTTGTACAATTGGCTGCAACTTGGGCCTGGTGAGGTCAATGAATGTTGGAGCAGGGTGGTGAATGTCACCGGATGGTTGGTGTATTGGGGTAGGATGGGTCAAAGGTGTGTTTCTTGGGTGCTGGTTGGCACAATCAATATGTGAACAAATAATACAGTATATGCATGCAGACACATCACAAATGTACATCAATCACACATCCTTCCTAACCCAGCCCAACATGGTCCCACACTCCATATTGTCAACCTTGGAGAGCTCACCATGCTCAAGTTCACACATTGTCAACTTGTTGCTCATCGTGCTCGGGAACACAATCACGATCAGCAGACGTACAGGCTCTGTTGATGTTGCATGGTTAGATGTTTCCCCCCATCAGTTGCACAATCCCCTGTCCCTCGGATCAGTTAGGAGGCCTATGCATGGCAGATGCACACACCTTATCATGGGCCATAGAGAGGAATGCAAGGTTGGAGATGTTTGAGTGAAATGCAAATGTAAAGATGAAGAGGATACCAAGCACCAAGTAGTAGAGCACAGCAGATTTGACAACCATGCTCGTCACAATCTTGTATGCACAGATGTGTTCCTTACAGAGGACATCCTGCATCTGTGTAGGCCAACATAAAGACAGAGGGAGGCAAGTTGGGAGTTAATGTTGTAAAAGACAGCACCTGTGGACCAAACAAGGACAAGTATGGACATTGCTAGTGTGTGTAGCATTAGTAATGATACACAGGCAAAATGGTTACACACAGATCAACATGGGTCACTTACTCCACTCCCTGAGGACAAGGCAATGATGAAGCTGCCATGCACAGGGAATTATAAAGACTTTGGCACAAACTAGGATGTTGTGCCAATCAGGCATTTAAACTCCATTGAGCACTCTCCATTCATCTCTACCAACCTCCTCACTGACAATGAGTTCATCTTCGACAAGCTGCTACTAGATGTTACTTTGTCAACATTGCTAGGATACAGCTTATACAATGGAGACATGGACTATACAGACATATGAACATCCCACTCATGCTCTTTGTATGTCACTTCAACCACTCATCCCTAGGATTGTTTAAGAGCCTGAATCTAACAGAATTATTCTTATGTTGTCGAGGACTCTTGTCCCAAGGTCTTCTTTGGACTGCAACTGTATCTCACCCACACATCTCAAGGTACCTCCATGGACTGGTGGTACAATACCATGCACTGATCTTGCTTTCACTAACTTGCTCACATGCAACACCAAGAGTAGGGGTTGTCAAGGACTACATATCTTCATCAAGAATCCCCTGGGTCTGCTCTGCAACTGGATGTATAGTACACTCTTGCCACAAATATCAATCATTGATCCAAATCACAATGCCAACAACACGCACAAGCAGCAGGTATGTATTCGAGAAAAAGTCACCAGATAAGAAACTGTTTCGTGGTCTCTGCTTGCTCACTGTTCTTTGTGCAACCTATGATGCTCAGTTACTACTCAGCTTGTGGAAGGGGTGCTATTCACATACATCTCCCTGCCATGAATATCATCACAGTTATTCTCAGGCTGTGGTGAGCTCCATCTCTTGGATGAAACTATTACCATGGTGGAATGCACAAGCATACATCAAGATCTTGAACTTGTTGCCAGGTGACAAAGTCGTTATACAACTGAGTCCCCGTTTTTTTTTGCTCTTTGTACTACTACACCTCTGTTTGCAATGAGCAAAATTGCATTATTCCTCAGATAGTCATTATAGAGCAGATATGCAAAGCAAGGCAGAAAGCGAGATCGAGAGTATGAAGTTAGGCACCAAGATATATATAGAGAATATGCTGGTCCATTAGAATATTCACCTTCATCGTCATCTGCAACACCTGCACTGCATGGGTATAATCCAGATGACCCGAATTGTCAATCATCAGCTTATAAAACATGGATATCACCTTGTTCGTTTAAGAATCATCCACAGCCCACATTGTTCCAATGATGGAATGAAATTTAGCAAATTGCATCACAGCAGCAAGATAGATCACCTTGTCTAGGCTCTCTTGGTCTCCAACTGTCATATGACATGCAGACAGCTAAGCAAATTCAGGATTCTACAAATTGCACTGGCTAATATGCTAGATTGTAAACTTTCCATTATGGAGAGCAATGCAGATTCAAACAGCTTCTCCTGATTTGGAATGCCATGACAAGCAAAGTGTGCCCATTTATTCTTGCTGAGCTCATCAGCAACAGTGGAAATGCAAGAGTCTTCTCCTTCGATGCACTTAAACATTGTGAGACCTTGGATGAGCTGACCAATTTTGTCCAGTTTAGTGCCCATAGAAAAAAGTTCATCTGCACCCTTGGCTGCCACTTGACCAATAGCGATGAAATGTGGCTTCTCATGTACAGAGTCAGGTAAACCAGCTCATCTGGCATGAATGAGGGCAGCCAGAGTAGTAGTATAGAATGAAACATAGAGATCTAAGAGACCCTTTGGCCCTATCTGTATGAAGCGGTGGCATGCACTGGCAAAAGAGAGAACTCGGCTGTAGGACACCACCGATGCATGAATTGTGGGGACATGTGGTCTGCAAGACATTCACAATGTGCAAAACTAGCTTGTCCCACAGTTTGCACAAGAAAATTTTGAATTCTTTCTTCATATCCTCTATATTCATCCTCTTTGCACCCTCTTTCAAGGTGTGGAGCCACAATGACAATTCTGTAACATTCTCTTTCATAATGGGAAGTGGGATATGGATGGGATCCTTGTCAGAAAACACAACAAGTGCATCACAACTGTACTCACTAGCATTTACGATGATGACAGGTCCATCTCTGGCTGCACTTTGAAGATTGGAGAATAGCAAGGGAAGAAGGAATCAAAAAAGACCAGGCAGCTCACGAATCTTAGACACGACTTTTTCCAACTCCAGGTTGAAATGGCAGACTCAATCATACTTGTCTGGAACAGGTAAATTGAGATTGTTGTGAATGAGTGAGGTCAAACATGTGAATTCATCTGCCAATACTTTGCCTTGGGGCCCCAATATGATGACATCATTGAGTGGTGAATGGAGACGAGTGAGCTGGCCCCAGAAAACAGCACAACCTTGTTCAATAAGCTCTACTACCTTGATGGGAGACTTGGTATGACAGAAAGTTGAGAATGCATTCACTGTGAGTGGCAATGAAAGCGACTTTAATAGATCAAGGTGTGTAGGTAATGACAGTAGAGCTGCTAAATGTTCAACAAAGAGCTGAAGAGATGTTTCATATGCAAGAAGGGTCATGGGGTGGGAGAATACCTCAGCCACATTGATCCATGCTTTGGCAGTAGACAGGTCATCTGAAAAAACTTTTTGAGACACATGCTCCAGTTCAGTATACATAGGAGAGGTGAACTGCAAGATCGCTCAAAGACATCGGATGAGAAGAGTTTTCAGGTGGATGAAGTGAGAGTGTTTCCTAGGTGAGAATAATGGCCTTCTCAACGTCATTAATTCCCCCAAGCTAGTTGTACTGATAGGAGAGATTAGCTGCAAGATTGTTGAAACATGTTGATTGAGCAGGGTGTGGAGGTGAGCAAAGTGAGAGTGCTTCCTGGCCAAAAACAATGGCCTCATTGATGTTGTCAATGTCCCCCAGCTGATTGTACCAAGAGGAGAAATCAGATGCAAGAATAGTTAAAGATACTAAACAATCACGGTATTGAGGTGGGCAGAGTGAGAGTGATTTCCAGGTGAGAACAATGGCCTTGTTGAGGTCATCAATGTCACCAAGCTGGTTGTACCGTGTAGAGAGACCACTTGCACACTGAATCAAATCAAACCCTGTGTCAATGTTCGAAGGGCAAATGTTTGGTATATCATGAGCAACAGTGTTTGCCTGATTGCTATGAGTCTTACTTTTATAATCTGAATACAACTGTTCAACTGGAAGCAGTCAGGTCTCTTTCCATGCCAAAAGATAGACACAAATACCTTTTGAATACAGCCAACGGAATATGATTCAAGATGGGGGTTTGAGAAAACATTGGGGTGCTGCACAGAAGGTAAGGATCGCATGGTACTGTGCTGCGAAACAGCATGGTCACCGTCATGGGGTGGAAGAATACCTCAGCCAGTGGATTGATCCATGCTTTGGTAGTAGACAATCATTTGAGGGAAAGATACACACCTAGACCATGGCTGCGAAAAGTGGCAACATGGGTATAACAACGCATTAATTCCACTCCCAGAGTATAGTACTATGACCCCTTCTTCCTGATCCCACTCGAACCTAGGGAACTCCCCGATGTGCTGCCTGTCTCCACGATCGACCAGTCCTTGGGATTCATTCGCGACACAGCTCCTGGGCATGCTCACCAACTTTTTCACTGTAGAGGCATGCGTGTACGTCCTCCACGTGCAGTATGCGCCTCTTGTGGCTCACAAGCCAGGGGCTGATCAGATGGAACGACTCCAAGTGAGTGGTGTGCAGGGAGCGCCCCAGCGAGGGGACATTTCCGCACCTGTACAGCAGGGTGGGGCAAGGTTGATGGGTTGTGGGTGTTGAAGCGGGGTAAGGGGTGGGAGGGGGCAGTGGGCACAGCTGGAGCATGGTGGTGCATTCCTCTGTGGCTACGTTTCTGGATGCTGATCGGCACGATCAGAATGAGCCTGATCTGAGAGAGAGCCAGCCTGTTGGTGGCAGACCAGCATGTCATCCCGCTCCCTATGAAGTACTTGGCCAAAACCAAGTATAAAGTTGTCAGGCATCAGGAAAACAGAGTGTTGCTTATTCACACTTATCACACTTTTTTGTGCTTTTCCATTTTGAACAAGCTAACTAAGTAAACAAAGGAGAAATATAAGTGCTAGTAAGTGTAGAAAGCAGAGCAAGCTCAGAAAGCATGAAGGAAATAAAGTGTCATGTACCGGAATCGAACCCGCGACTACTTCCAGTTACCAAAAACAGTAAGAACTATTCACAACTAACCACTAGACCACTCTCGCCCTCTCGCCACCTCACCCTCTCACCTTCTCGCTGCCTCTCGCCCTCTCGCGCACTCGTGCACCTCGCCACCTCGCCCTCTCCTCCTTGCCTTCACTCGTATGCCTGACGTGGCGACAACAAGGACGACAACAACATGACGTCGTCGACGCTGACGTGTGCGCAACCGCATCCACAAGCAGCAATGGCAGGGATAGGGCGAGGCGGGCATGACGACGACGACGACACAACGATGTCAAGGTCACAACAACGACCGCGACAACGACGCGACGAGGAGGGGGGGGATGCAAGACACGATGATGGCAACGGCGGCGCAATGTCGTCGATGACCCAGCGCCGTCAACAACACCATGATAACGGTGCTGACGCGTGCACGCAATGGCACCACTGCACGACAACAAGGATGACAACGACGACGGCGATACATGCGTTACGCACCCAGCCAACGACGCGACAATGGCAACGGTGGCGCAATGTCGCCGATGACCTGACCCAGCGCCGTCGACAACAACACGACAACGGTGCTGACACATGCACGCAACGGCACCACCGCACGACAACAAGGATGACGGCGACGGCGATACATGCGTCACGCACCCAGCCAATGCCTGTCGCCATACCCTCCCATGCCGTCAAGCCCAACGACTCACTCGATGCACCACATGATGGTGAGGATAACACTGGCAAGGAGGACGCAACGACGGGGACACAACGGGACAGCGCGATGAGGACCACATTATTTTATTTCTCCTTGTATATACAGTGTAGCCTTAATCTACTTAATCTACTTATTTTGCTTTCTGTGCTTATAATAAGCAAATTAAGTATGATTCAAGGAGAATAAGTTGAAGACCCTCCTTGAATTGTGCTTATTTTGCTTGTTTAGTTTGTTGCTTAACTCAGTCGAAAAAGTGTAATAAGCTGTGCATAAGCATGAATAAGCAACACTCTATTTTCCTGATGGGAGTCATGTACAATATTGTGCATGCCATCATAACACATTTGCTCGTTGTCGCCGTCATTGGAATCTCAATCAAATCACTTCATCTACCTGCCAGAAAGTCCCACTACTGCAGCTCCATTCATTCTCCTTGTCTTCCCAGACTGGATCTTGGAATTCACTGCTTAGGAGATACATCCCCACGGGAACCTTGGACTCAGAGTCTCAAATGTCCTCGACCATTAGTATGAGCTTTCAGAGCACCTCAAAAGGAGCAGAGTCGAGTTGTAAGAGAGGGTGTCAGCGACGGCAATCCTCAGTGGATGTGGAAACAACAGCAGCGGCGGTGAAGATGGGATTTTAGAGAGGAAGCTGCAACTTGATGTACATCCACCCTTCTTTGGACCGCAACTGCATCTCAAGATCTCACCTCTCATCAACTAACATGCTCACATACAACGCCAAGAGTAGGGGTCATCAAAGACTATCTTCATCGAGAATCCCCCGGGTCTGTCCTGCTTGACTGGATGTATACTACACTCTTGCACGAATATCAGTTGTTGATCCGAAATTACAATGCCAACGACACATACAAGCAGCAGGTATGCATTTGGAGAAAAAGTAACGAGCGCGGCTCACCGAGATGCATATCAAGAAAATATGGAATTCTGTCTAGTCATCATTTACACGTTCTTTGGTAGAGGACAAACAAGCAGTGTTCAGTCTCTATATGATGCTGAACTAGAACATCTGTCTTAAACGTTCTCTTCATCCAGTTTGTCTGCTGCTGCTTGTCTTCGCAACCAATCTCCCACTAAAGCAGTAGAGCTTCTCGAGCAAGGCCATGGTGTTTTCTAGAACCAGCTCACTCATCTCCGTTCTCCTCTCGACGGTGTCATTGCATCGGGGCCCCAAGGCGAGACGTTGGCAGATGAGTTCATGCGTCTGACGTCACTCATTTGCATGACCCTCCGTTCATCTAGTGTAGAGCAACATGATTGAGTCTACCATCTCAACTCAGAGTTGAAAAATGTGGTGTCCAAGATTCGCGAATTACCCGGTCTTTCTCGATTTCTTCTTCCCTCGCTCTCTTTTCAGATCTTCAGCGCGCCACCAGTAATGGACCTGTCATTATCATGAATGCTAGCAACTACAGATATGACGCGTACGTCATGTTTGTCGACAAGGATCCTGTTCACATCCCGCTACCAGTTACAGAAGAAGATATTCGGGGGCTGTCATCAAACCTCCATACTTTGAGAGTGCATGTGACTCGGACGAGAATGGATGTGACGACAGGTTCCGGTCCTTCCTTCGGGAACTCCGGGATAGGGTGGTTTCCCACATCGTCGTCGTCCTCTAGAGCATGTCCTCGCCAGTCATGCATTTAGCGGTGCCCTATCACCGAGTTCTCACTTTTGCCTCTGAACGCTACCATACCATATAGAAAGGGCCAGGAGAGTGTTTCGGGTTTCTTCATCTCATCCTACACCACAACATTGCCCGCCCTCATCCGTGCCAGACGGCCAGACGCACTCAAGTCTGGGTCTGAAAAGACGCGGTGTTTCATCACAATTGGTCAAGCAAAAGCGCCTGGCTTCAACAAGCTCCCATCCATCCACCAAGAGCTGGAGAATATCCAACAGCAAGTGAAAGCCATTGCAACGTTCACGCGCATTGAAGGAAGGGACGCTCACGTTTCCAGCATCACCGATAAATTGGGCAAGCACGAATGGGTACACTTTGCTTGTCATGGGGTTTCGAACCAGAAGTGGCCATTCGAGTCTGCATTTGCCCTCCGCGACGGAATGTTCACCATCCAGCGAATCGTCCAGTGCAACCTAGAGAATCTGGAATTTGCGTACCTGTCTGCTTGTCATACGACCGTCGAGGATCGAGAGAGTCCAGACGAGGTGATCCATCGGGCATCTGCGATGCAATTCACTGGGTTTCGTCCTGTTGTCGAGACCATGTGGTCTGTGGCTGATTCTCCTGCGACCAAGGTTGCGTCCACATTTTACAAGTTTCTGGTGGACGAGTCTGGTTGTCTGGATTATACCCGTGCAGCGTGGGCACTGTGGAAGACGTTGAGGACGGTCAATATACCAATGGATCAACGCATTCTTTATTTATATATCAATGCTTGAATTCATACCCTCGTGTTTACTTTTTGCTCTGTTTTGCATTGCATTGCTCGTATCTGCTATATGCCATGGTTTGTTTCACCAATGCCCAAAAGACCGACAATGTGCTTTATTCGTAGCACTATCATTGATCGAGTCTGAGGTTCCGCTTAACCGTTGTAATCACATTCCTACTGATCCACATTATCGAGCTTCTTGTTGTTTTGTGTTGTAGAGTGTCACGCGTGGCGATACTAGCAAGAAATAGCGAAGGCGTACTACAACACCAGCTCGAAAAATTGTCACCAGCAACCAATTGTCATCACACTCCAGGCTGCCGGACAAACCATTGATCGCCAGTGAATTCTATAAAGCTCTCTGGAATCTGACAACAATGAACATCAGCCTCTTTTCAAAGAAACCACAGGGTCAAGCATACTCACCCATGACAAAAGGATGCCAGCAATAAGGGCGGGATCATGCCGGTCAGAGGCTTCTTCGATAAGGGGATGCCTGGGATCCAGACGCATCCACTCAATCCGCTGCGAGACCCAGTAACTCGCACCATTATAGTTGGCATCAAGATCCACCATGATGAAGTGCCACATGAAACCATTGGTGAGAGCACCACGAATATGATCTTTCCTACGCACAAATCATGAGTAGCATGGAGGAGGAACAATATATTATGTACCCAAGATGTCTCGCACAAGCAATGAGCTGAAGAATGACTCGAGGGAGATGTTCATCAAGGTCGATGGTAATGGCTTTGACCTCAGCTGCAGGAAACACAATCATTTTATCACCATAGCATTGGGTTATTGTTGGGGGAATGTGAATGTAACCCTCTGCATACTGTGTCACACAGTGCAGAGACAAGAACAAGACAAAAAGGTACCTGCGATAGATGGCTCTGCAACAACAGCTATGTAGTCAATTACCCCTGAGATTGTGTCCATATCCCACATCCTTGGGTGGACAGCAGTAACCTGTTTCTCCAGCATTACAATGACCTTCTGAGGAGACGGAACCATGGCAGTCAATCTGAAGAAGAAGGTGTCAATGACCCTCCAAGAAGAAGTTTCATTCTGTGGCTGCCATTAGCTATAGAACATCGCTAAATGCAAGGGAGTGAAAACAAACTTTATTCATGAAGGAGGTAGTGAGGGAGGAGAGATGCTGGTACATGTTATTGTTTGACCACATTTTGTCATCGCCAACAGTCCGAGAGGCAATAATTTCCTGGCGAAGTGTGGCCTTTGGTTGGAGGTAGAGCTGGCCCTTTCGGATGATCTTGAACCTTTCCAAGGCTTCGTTATTGCTAGCCAAGAATGAAAGGGACTAGGAGAACAGTGAGACATTGCAAACAAGGTCAGAAAATAGTGGTCATAGTACCAATGGGTTATTAACTTGTGATTGGTTGTTCAACAGCGTTGATTGATGAGGATGTCCAGGTGGGCGAAGTGAGGGTGCTCCCCGTTTGAGAACAATAGCCTTGTTGAGGGCATCAATGGAAATTCGTGCTGTGTCACCATTTGGAGGGCCAATGTCCGATATCATGAGCATGGAAGTGGTCATGCCAAAAGATGGAAACAAATACCTTTTGAACACAGCCAATGCAACATGATTCAAGACAGTGGGCCTTTGAGAAGATGTTGTGTATAGAGGACCAGGGAGGGGTGTGTTAGTATTATGGTCTACCCCTAACTCTGAGTTAGCAACGGCCGCCCTTGCCGTGCCGCATCGGCGTTATGGCCCGCATCCTGGATCCCCGAAGAATCATTCTGTTCCCAAAGTTATCTATCATAACAGTCTGCTAGGTTACATGTTTTATTTCTCTAGCTACTGGCTATAAATGAAAAGATAAGGAATCAATGTTGCACGAACGCTTCCTTTCGCCGCCTCGACCGACTCGCCATGCGCCATCGCCACTCTCCCCTTCGAACCCTGGGGGTTCGTCCTCGACGGTCTCGCCACCTGGCTTGACCTCAGCGCGTACAAGGCCTGTTGCTGTATAATGCGTCTCGTTGCGTGGCCGCGCGTTTTCCTCTGCGCCATCTAGGGGTTGGTCTTCGTCATCCGCGGCCTCCTCGACCTCGGCTTCGATCTCCTCGCGTCCCTCCGGCGACTTCGCCTTCACCGTTTCTACCCGACCCACATCCGCCTCTCCATCCGTGCTATCCGCTGCGTCGTGAAGCTCTGGGGCCTCGTTTGGGTGATACTCATTGTCACCTGGCGCGTCTTCAGGGTTTCTCAATGTGCGCGCTGGGTCTATGACCTCAGCGGTCGTCGTTATGTGGCACTACAGGCCCTCGCGTTGCTGTTGCTGTTCCATAGTGACCTTGGCATTGTTTTCTGGTATATGCCCACGAGATCCGTTCGCCACCGTTTCGTTTTGGTCGTTGCAGATGGCAAGTCTGAAGGCACGACACCAACACAATTGAATTTCTGACACAATTGTTAGCCGCTAATTGGCAACTGAGCGCTTGAGCCACGACAATCTATCGTCCAAAAGGAAACATATGTGCTGTGTCCGAACATCGTGTAGCACGTCAAGTTTGAGCATTCCACAGACCGTAGAGGTCACCTGTGATGGAAGATGGCATTCTTGCAAGCGATATGTCCTCTAAGTGACGCAAGTTCCACTGGCAGGAGGTTACGTGTCTCTCTCTCTTCGGAGGTCTGGTCAGTCATTGACTCTGACAGACGTTCAAATCATGATCTGTAGCCTCATTTCCCTGAGGGTACCTTCAATGATAATTGATGGTCTCGCCAGCATATTACAATGCCCCTCTTCGATAGCTCCCACATGAGCGTCACCCTCGAGCGTCACCCTCGCCACCTGTGTGGCTTGCCACAGCCCAGAGCGTTGCTTCCGGATCCCACACCTCAGAGGCGCCAGCCACTTGGGAACCAGTCCCTCTGTGTATCCGAATCTGCTCCGATCCACGCCCGCCATTCCGCAGGTCTGGAAAACCTACTTCGCCAACGTCGAGGCGACCAACGTTACCCTGCCCTGAGCAGGTCCTGCACCCAGACCCCTAATCATGGCATCGCGATGAGCGGGGGAGGCTACCGCGCTGCGATCTTCGGTGCGGGCGTGCTCAATGAGCCGGGAGCCTATACCGAGGCAAGGGTGTATTGCATGGCTGCACGTCACGCAACTCGTGTGCAGTGACATTCAAACTGCATGACCCATGAGCGAGATGTTTTGGGATTGGACCGCATTGCCGTGGCCTCAACATGCCTCAACGCAACCTCAACATCGACCCACTAGCCCTTCGGTTTGTTCAATATTTTGACGATACAATACTCATAGTCATCCCTTTGATACGTTCCATAAAATGGCGAATAGTCACTGCGGAAACGAGGTCGTAAACCGATCAGAGAAGTATAGGATTAGCACTGAATAAAATAACAACACCGTGGAATATTTCGATTGATTCATTACGTGTAATCCTTTTCGTCCATATTGTTCAAGAACCAATTCGCCTCAGTCTTACCTCGGACTTCCTCCTCCGGGATCTCTGCCAACACCCTCAGCTTTAGCAGCTCGGCGAGGGCCATGGCCATCGCGTAGTGTTCGTTGGACACCCAGGTCTCCGTCTCAAAACCAACCATGCCTCGGCACCCCTCAAAATTCTCGTCCGCTACTTGTAGTTTTGCGCTCAGCTCCTTCGTCTTGCATAGGTCCTCGGGTTTGAACGCGACTGGACACGGCACACCTTCCCCCGTAAGCCTCCCCCACATCTCCGTTGCTTCTATCAGCGTAGTCTTCAGCGCGTGAGTCTCACCCTCCCATGGAGCACCAGCTTGGTCAAAAAGGCGGTAGATGAACATGGACACGGGGTCTGATAACGCATCGTGATGGAGCTTGTTGTACTCCTCCGTGTTCTTGACGTAGTGGAAGTGGACGAGACGGCGGTGGTAGAGTCCCATCACGTGGCTCTGCTCGGATTGCTCCAGCTCGTCCATGTTCGCTGGCAGTGAAGGTGGGATGAGAGCCTGCGAGACCGGGTCATCGTAGTTCTGCAAGCAACCTGGTATACCAGCGAGGAGAAACGCGGGTAGGATCGAGGCGTGTTGCCAGTCGAGCAGGCCCACGATTTTCAGCTGGTTAGAGTCTGACGACGTCGACACGATGATGTTGCTCGGTTGGAGATCGGGATGGCGGATACGGAAATGATGGAGGGCTGAGTTCTTGGGGACGAGCGAGGATGCGATGAGAAGGTAGCGTTCGAGATTCTTGATGTGGTCCGACGGTGACTGCTCCTTGTACCCGTAAGCCTCCCTTCTTTCACGCTGGAACGGTAGTACCGGTCGACCGAACTGTTCCAGATATGCCAGTTCCTTGCGGCCTGCTGCTACGAGCGCTGCCTCGGCGTTTTCGTCTATAGTGTCAATTAGTTCCAGAAAGTTACAAAAGAAAAGGCAGAGAGTGGCGTGCATGGTCCCCTGTCCACGTCGAGCTGCGACCTCCTTCCGTACCACATATGCAGCCTGGCATCTGGACCGACGCAGAAGCGCTCGTCGTTGAGCGGGATACCCGTCCTCCCTGCCACCTTCTCTAGGTCATTGGTATAGTAGAGGCTTCCACCAGCCGGAAAATGAAGCAACATCATGCGAGACTCGAGTTGAGCAAGTTGACGCAAGACCGAAACGATATCTGGTTCCTCCAGCTCCAGCCACACGTCGCTGAGCTTTGTACCACTCATAAACTCCATGAAAATATATTCCGTCTTCGCAGCGTTATTCGATGAAGGAGAGTAATCGTAAACCTCGGGAACAGGCAGCCCAGAGGAACGGAGGAAACACATTGTAGCCACTTCACTAGCGATAGCGTAGAACTTGGGGACCGTGACGGGGTACGGGATGCGGGCTACCATCTCGAAGCCGTCATGCATGGTGATAAGGAAAGTCCGGTTGAAGCCGCCCTCGGCGAGCTTCACAAATGTGTCGATATCTTGAGAACTCCGACCAACAGACTGCGCCGCAAGTCGACAAAGCTCGTCGACGTCGAACTCACGTCTGCGCTCCGCGAGGCGAAGATCATTGTTGACGCTGAATGTACGAGATTACGAATTAAATATATACGCCAGAGAACATGTATAAGACTTACAGCCACCGTCCTGATGAATAGTTGAAGAGATCATCAGGAGAGTCTGACATGCTTGAGAATGCACGACGTGGCAGTTGCCAACAGGGCCGAGTGAAGTTAGAGACTGAGGAGGAAAGATATGCTGAATGTAGCGAGGAGGGAGGACGGCGGAGAGGCGGAGAGATTGAGACTGGTAGTAAATTGAAGACGAGCCTTGCACGCCCAAGGGAGTAGTGCATGTTGGAAGAGGGATCAAGTCAGGTCACAGCTTTTTCTTAGCGCTGTGCTGTGCGACTACACTGTGGCCATGATGAGTGACACCTTCTGGTCACGTAGAATCCGTGACATGTCACACTTGTCACTGATTTTCAGCGTTCGTTTCATTGATTCTCAACGCTCTACCACAGTATCAAGAAATCACTTCTGCATCACCCCCGGCATCTCCGCTTGTCTCATCTACAAACTTAGTAGGGACTGTTCTTGGAAATCGATCTATTACTCCCCATTTCTTGCGGGTTTTGACAAGGCCAACTCACCCTTGCCTTACCTCCACCTTGCCTCCACTCGCCCTCACCCTTGCGTTGCGTCGTGCCTCATCTCACCCGGTCGTCTCGCCCCCTCTCGCCCCCTCGCCTGCCTCACCTCCGCCCCATCTCATCGTGTGCGTCACCTCACGACGACAATGACGACGCAACGTCAAGTGCGTTGCGCCGGCGTCGTCGTTGTGTCGTGCGCCCACCCTGACAGTCCCCTTGCCTCACCCGCCCTCTCCCCTTGTGTCGCCGGCATGTTGCTAACACCCAGGATGGTGCGCGTGTCGTGCCATTGCCTGGCAGGGCGCTCACTGTGCGTGCGCCATCGCCCCACCCCATTCCCTCCCCTGCCCGCCCTCCATACTCATGGTTGCGCGTGTCACGTCGCGACGACGACGAGGGTCATCAATGGCATCGCGCCATTGTTGTCGTCATCGTATCCCTATCCTTGGCCTTGTCGCCGGCGCATCAGACAGTGTGGGTACAATTGCCAACGTGTTGGCGTCGTTGATGGGGCAGGGTTGTCAGATGAAACGAGGCGCAAGTGGGAACGCGTGGAGGTGGCAGGTCGTGCGTCGAACGGGCCGTTGGGCTCGTCCAGGAGGGTGAGGTGATGGCGAACATCCGGATGGGAGATACGACGGGAGTCAGTTGTGCGACAATGGAGTCAGGGCGACTGCATGAATGGGCGAGGTAGGCGACAGCACGCGCGTGGAGGGTGGCGGCCAAACCTTAGTACGTGACGTGACGTTGTTTGCGTTGCGCCGTCTCAACTGGTGGAAGCCTGAATTCCTTATTTTTTGGTTTATTATATATAGTCATCCAGTGACTTTTTCTCGAATACATACCTGCTGCCTGTGCGTGTCGTTGGCATGCGATTGGATCAACGATCTATGTTTGTGGGAAGAGTATACTATACATCCAGTCCCAACAGGGCAGACCCGGGGGATTCTTGATGAAGATAGTCCTCGATGACCCCTGCTCTTGGCGTTGTATGTGAGCAAGTTAGTGAAAACAAGATCAGCGCTCTTGTCCTGTATCGTATCACCAGTCCATGGAGGTGCCTTGAGATGTGTGGGTGAGATACAGTCGCGGTCCAAAGAAGGGTGGACGTATGTCTCCCCTCTAAAATCTCATATTCACCGTTGCCACTGTTGTTTTTGCATCCACTGAATACTGCCGTCGGTGAGTCCACGCCTGTTCCTTCTCTTCCAGGTGCTCTGAAAGTTCATACTAATGACCGAGCGTCTTGACGTCTGAGACTCTGAGTCCTGCAAGGTTCCTACAGTGACGTATCAGCGTCGTAGAGGACCAGATTGTAGACGTACGTTGGGATGGCACGGGTGTAGAGCATTGGCGCCGTTCGCACAGTAAGGTAAAGTACTAGGTAGCCTTCTGTACGCATTTGGTGCCAATGGTGGCCGCCTACACCTTGTGCATAACTTTATGTAAGTATATTCTCGAGCTTTCGCTTTGCATTGCTTGTATCTGCGTTGTAGTTACAGCGCAAAAACGACAGACAAATGATTATACATGAACGATCTGAAATAGAGAGACGTACTTTGCTCCAAGATCGGGGACAAGTGGCATGCACCGTGACATCATTCGATGTGCATCATCATGGAGTGGCGGTCATGTACGCACTGTGTGACACCAGGATGAACTTGAAAGCGGGAGACCATCCTCGAGAAAAGAGTCCTCGACAACATAAGAATAATTCTGTTAGTTTCAGGCTCTTAAACAATGCCAGGGATGATCGATGAGTGGTCAAAGTTATATACAAAGAGTACGAGCGGGACGTTCATACGTCCGTATAGTCCATGTCTCCATTATGGTATAAGCTGTATCCCAGCAATGTCGACAAGGAAACGTCTAGTGGCAGCTTGTCGAAGACGAACTCATTGTCAGTGAGATGGTTGGTAGAGATGAACGGAGAGTGCTAAGCGCTCAACGGAGTTTGATTCGAAGTCTTTTAGAGTTGTACACTGACGGAAGTAAAATCACTGGTATTCAGGGACCGTGACACTGATTTTTGAAAAGTAGTGACGCTGTCACTGATTCTGTGGACGCATCTTTTCAGTGTCGCTGTCCCGTCACTGATTTTCATGGTTGCAGTCTTTCTGACGCTGATTTTAATTGTCATGGTCCGTCCGTCACTGATTATCATTGTCGCGGTCCTCCTGACGCTGATTATCATTGCCATAGTATGTCATTGATTTATAGTACCATTGCCTCAGATTTTTGGATACCTCCGGTATGCGGCCGAACATTCGGCTTGTCTTTGTTTGGTTCTAATGTTTTCTTGTAGTACTGCGCTCAACACTGTTGACCACAAGTTCGTCCGACTGTGCGTCCTTTTGCGCCTTGCCAGGCATCATTTGATGGTGCAGCGCTGCAGCCGTCGCTCGAATTGTGGTCGACAGCCAGAGTACTGCCCGAGCGCGGCTTTGGGATGCTCTCCCTTGTGTTCAACTGCTAGCGGTGGATGACGGCGATGATGCTCGATGCGGACACGGGGCTTGATATGCTGGGTGCCAAGGTTTGTCACCTACTTCCTGTCATGAAATAGCTGATACATCTAAAACATTAAGCACCGGTTCCGCATGAAGCAGTTTGCGTCTTATCCAATGTGGGGTGCCCAGTGGGCATACCTGCTGCAACGCGAGAGGCAGAAACAGTCTCATGCATGAGATGACAGTGACCAACCGCATTCGTCGACCGTGGGAAACAGTCTCACGCATGAGACGACAATGACCAACCACCTGCTTGATGAGCGCACCTTGCACATCACCACACTCTGTGGTACACTCGATGCTCCCCACCCCAAAATGCTGCCCCTCGAAGAGGTGCCTGCTATCGTATGCAATGCTATGCAGGGAGTTGATGGCTGCATCGAGCACCCGGTGTGCAAGATCGATAGATTGCTTTTCTGTGAATACTCCTCTCTTGTATTATATATTCTCCATATCATCATCACTTTGTTTGTCTACCCCATCTTCTCCCAGTGTTAACACAGTGTTCTCTGACACTCTGTCTATCACGCCCCACTTGCTGTGTGTTTCGACCAGTCCAACAACTGCCTGGAGAGCCCGTACATCTGTTACCACACTTGCTCTTCGAGAAGTCAGGTATATGTTCTCTTGCGATGCATCCGCATTCTTGTCTGTGTTCCATGGGGTGATCAAGGCGAAAACAACTTTTTGACCGCTGAACCTGGCCAGGAATGCATCCACCGGTAACTGAACGACCAAAATCCTCTCAAGATCCCCATAGCCAAGACTTTTAATGATACCAGCTGAACGGTCCTCAAATATGACCTCATACTACAGTAACATTGTCATGAGGGATCGGAAAGTAAATATTATGTGTAGTGTACGCACCCGCACATAGCAATTCCTTTGTTCTAAAGCCCCAGATTGACGGGAGGTATGTTTTGTGCAGAAGTTGTCCCCACCGTTTCGAATTCTCAACTTCCCAGCAGAGTACACAGGCATTTGAGTGGAGAGATGGCATTTGACTTCAGATTCGCGTTTTCCTAGGACTTGACCAATATATTTCACAATTTTCGTCAGCAACTCTGCATCTAGCTGTTTGATTGTCTTGTATGGTGGTCGAATAATGTGGTCAGCATCTATAGAATAGTTAAATCCTTGCGAAATCACATTCAGATTAAGTTACCTACAGCCTTCGATGACGCGCTCATACCCAATCGGGCCATTTCTTTTGGCTCTTCCGACCAACTGAAGCTCATTCTCGAGATTGTATTTGACCTTCAGTTGCTCAAGGTATATCGTATGACGTAGA
>JBBPNZ010000319.1:0-23659 GCA_038091195.1 Phylloporus rhodoxanthus | reverse complement strand
ATCTCCATGACGAGCATCTCGTACAGCTTTTCGCCCTGACCTGGGACCCGGACCAGCGCACAACAAGCGGTGTAGACGTCCTCGAACGTCGCTGGCAACAGCTCTGTTTGCGAGCCCCTGGTGAGCAGAAATCGGGTGCAGCATCTGAGAAGGGGGAAATAGACCAGAGGCCCTTTGTTTGGCGCCTTTGGAGCTACAGAAATCGTGAGGGACGAGAAGCTCGAGTCACGACAAACGCACGCGTCAAGATCCCATGGACTTGTATTCTGACGGGGCCGTTTCTCTCTACGGTCTTACCCTTGAGGTCTCGCGACCTGTATGCAGAGCCAGAGTCAGAGTCATGAGCCAAGCGTGGGGTCTTGTGCGGGTGAGGTCCCGACCGCGCATGGTCAACTGTGCTCTCAACGACACTCGAGCGATGTGCGGAAAAGGCCCTGGAAGTGCTTGGAAGGGACAATATTTTGTCTATCGTTAGCAAGTCTGTCATGGTGAAGTGATTAGATCGTCATGTTCGGAGTTTCAATTCGAGAGATTCGACCGATCGCTGTCAGTGGTAGCCATTGCACTAGAACTCTGACGCCGTCATCGACATGGGACACGTGGCAGACAGAGCGGTACCAGTATAATGTTATTATATTTTAACTTGTTACTTGGAATAGAGCATAGTATCCAAGAAACGAGAAGAGCTACATGGTAAAATAGACAACACTGGTAGAGCAAATGAAAACATATTCAGAATTACCGCCAAAATCGATATGTCCATCGGATAATTTATTGTGAATCCGTCATGAGATAGCATAAAAAAAGAATGGGAGGGACACACGCGCCTGCTTCTCATTCAGAAACAAGGTTGAACCGCAGAAAAGGTAAACCCACCCGTCGCTTCAGAGCATGACATCCCGGATCTAAACCAGAAGCATAAGCAATGCAGGGACGCAACGCCCCTAGAAAGGAGACGTCGGAGAATCACTTACATTCTTACTGACAATAGCACTATTGAACCAGTTTGACACATTCAAGAAGCGATTTAAGCGTGGTTGCAAATAACGTTGGAGTATTGTAGTAGCAATAATGGAATCCGAATGATACCAATAGATATACGGCAACAGATAGATCAGTAATCGCCAAGCCGCACATCGAGAGAAAAAGAGAGAGGAAACGCAAGTTTGCAGGTGTGACGACGGTATTATCCATTGAGATCGAGCAACGAGTGGGAAGGACAAGTGTGTGCCAACAATAACGCGGAACCATTTGAAATACAGAGCAGAGAAAACAAAACAAATTAGATCAGTGCTGCAACCTCAAGATTGGATCGGAGAACGATGCTGGGGACAAGGAACGGCGGCCAGAAGATGAAAAGATGAGCGTACAGTTGGGAAAACCAAGGTAGGAGGAAAACGAATGAAACAAGATTGGGACTCACTCTGCCAAGCAAATTAGCCAAATTAATCTCAAATTCGGACAAAATGCCTACCTTCGACAGCAGCCATTACTACCCTGAGTAGCGCTGTATCCGTTGCTGTTGTTACACTAGCGAAATGATGGCTCAAAATCAATGAGCACGTGCATGCTCTTACGTACTGGACGTATATCTCCCGCTCTTTGGAGCGGCCTGCCTTCTGTGCGAGTCGCGAGAACCGTTTCCTAAAGTAGTCGCGACCTGCCTTGGCGTCGCCTGGTTCGCCTTCAAAGTCCTGAAAATGACACAAGTGAATGTCACGCTGGCCGCCACATGATGGAATCATACTGGGAAGAAGTTTTTAATATCAGAATGAGCAATCTTCTTTTGAAATAAATCGTCCTTGTTCAGAAATAAGATCTATGCGTCGGCAGTGAGCGAGGTGCTGAGAGTACACGTGGATAGAACACCTGCAATTGACGTCTGCTTGAACCATTGAGAATGACAAATTGAATCCCAAATGGTCATTGCGTCTTGCATTTGGTTCTTTGGGGAAAGGTGAGCACAGAAAAGACGAGGAAGAAATCACTCACAGCATCCCGGTCCTCTACGAGGCACTGGTCGTAGCCACTGAGACTAACTAAGAACAGTATGCTAGTGACGTCCTGGAAACAATGTATCCACTTTCTTCTTTCACTCTTCTGGCCACCGACATCGACCATGAGCAACTCGTGGTCCCTGAGCTGAAAGGTAGTTTCGGTGATACCGATCGTACGCGCCCGACATTGGACGATGTCCTGTTCCGTTGGATGGTAATTGTCGTGAAATAGGCGGTCTAATGCAGGGAAGAAGTAGGCCAAACTGCGGATGCACAGCTGAGCATATACGACATGATAAAGTATAGGGCTTACTTTTCTGGCAAAGCGGCTTCGTTCCCTCGCTCATAGGTTCTTTCTATCGCCTTGTCTTCCCATAGGCTTTTCAGAGGCCCGTAGTACATTCTTGGGAATGGTTGATAAGGCTGCGTATCGCGAGCATTTCTGATGATGTCAACAAATGGCAGATTCTGTTCGGTGACTTCAAGGCCCATGTCTTCCATCGCCTCTAATACGTAAGCCATTCCTGTTGTTAGGTTGTTGAAAACGAGCTGGCGGTAGTTTTCTATTTCTTCGATGGAAAAGGGAACTCGATGGATAAGTCGCATTTGCTGTGGAGTGGGATGAGATGGGGAAATACGCCAAAGGGGAGACGCACCTTGAGGATGGTGGACTTTCCTGAGTCGCCCGAACCTAGGAGAAGCACCTGAAAAGGTGATATGAAAAAGAGTGTTACGACAAGCTTGAGGACACACCTTGACTTGACTAGCCATCTTTGCCTTTGCCTAGGGGATAATGTGAGGACAGAAGATGGATGTATAGCACACGGACGGACCTCTTTCATCAGCTTTTCCGCGTCGCGATGCCTGCGCTTATCGTCGTCGGATACGTCTGCGATACCAGTGGAAGAAAAGCATATACCCATGATGGACAATATATAGCAATTTTTACAGAAAGGGATCGAAAGCTGGAGCGCTTGGCCCCAGCGAGGAAAGGGAACAGGAGGGGGTGGGAAGCGAACGAAGAGAGTCTAGACTAGGCTTGCACACAGAACAGGCCGCACCGGTGAGGGTACTCGGGGGAATAAACAGCGATCAACAGCGACGGGATCGCACCAAGTATCAGAAAAGCACGGCCGACGACCGCGACGGAATCGGTTGGTTTGAAGGCAATGATCTGACTTGACTTGATGGCGCAAGGGAGAAGAGACTAGTCAGCCGCTGACTCGGCAATTGAGCGATCAAAAGATCAGTCTCGTGAAATGATCACGCTCGTACGCAACGCACAAAGTCCCCCAGCCGACCCCACCGTATCATATCTGAATACCTGCTAGCTTGAAACGCCCTGCCACACAAACTTTAACGGCATTCTTCCATAAGCCAAGTAATGTGAAACAGGTATGAGTCACGGCAAAGATTTGGCTGAAATTTGAGGCATTTGAGAAAGGGACATTAGCCTAGAGCACAGCCACACAGCACGACGACGACTAGTATGACCAAGTCACACAAACGACAAAAAACCGCACTTGGGACCATCAATGACACCCACAAGGACGACGAGGAACGTCGTCTGGAAAGCATCCTGTTCGGCGTTCCATACGAACCACAACGAGACCCATCGGCTGTCATTTCCGATGTCCAGGATGAGTCTACAGCACCGGACCTAAAAGAGTTGGAAAACATGCTTGATTCTGATGTGTGTCTTCCTCGTTCAATCACTCGTCCTATACGTGCTCAACCCTGCGTGGTCTCAAGCTGTTTTTCATTGATGATAACGCCGGACATGCATCGCCCATTGCGTTGGACAGTGATGCCCGAGAACCTCTTTCTGATGAACGGGAGGAACCGGTGCAGGCTGCCACATCTGATAACACCCGCAAAGCGCCCGCTTGGACAGATCCAGACGATGCCAATATCCAGGTATCACTCGCTTCACATACTCGCTTGCGAAAACTTCGCGATGGGCCTACAGAAGACACCGTTGGCGGACGTGAATACGAGCGCAGGTTACGGAGGCAATACCAACACATCAATCCTACCCCAGAGTGGGCAACCAAGGCCCGCAAAAAATTGCATTCCAAGCGTCCACGTTCCACCTCCAGGTCAGACGATGACGACGTCATCCCAGATCTGCTCGCTTCGACGGCAGGCATAGCAGCAGGAAAGAAACCAAAAGTACTGAGCCCAGGTATCATCTCCGTCGACCGTCTGCGCGACGCCAACCAGGCCGCACCCGCTCAAGGCGACATAAAATCCGTCCAGTTCCACCCCTCTCCAGAAATCCCCATTCTGCTCACCGCCAGCACAGACAGACGTCTCCGCCTCTTTCACGTACGTTTTTCCCCAACCAATCCTATCCAGATCGTTTGACCCCCTCCAGATCGATGGCTTGACCAACCCGCACAAGCAAACGCTCCACATCCCCTCCCTCCCCATCACCCACGCTACGTTCCACCCCACAGGCGCCTCCATCCTCCTCACTGGTCCCCGCCCGTTCTACTACGCATACGACCTCGAATCCGGCACCGCCCACCGCTCCCCGCGCGGCCTCTGGGGTACCACCTTTGCGACCGACACCCAGCAAGGCAGCATGGACACATGCGCGTTCAGCCCCACGGGCGACGTCCTCGCCGTCGCCGGCCGCCGCGGCCACATCCACCTCGTCGACTGGCGCTCCGGCGCAGCGCAGGTCGTCGCCTCCCTCAAGGCCAACGCGCCCGTGCGCGCGCTGTGGTGGTCCCGCGCAAGCCCAGCGCTGCTCAGCCTCACCGAGGACGCGCAGGTGTACGTCTGGGACGTCGGACAGCGGCGCTGTGTCCAGCGTTGGCAGGACGACGGCGGGTTCGGGAGCCGGATCATCGGGGGCGATCCGCGCGGGGGGTACCTCGCCATCGGGTGCGTTCTCCGCGTCGTGTTACTTGTTCCGAGACTGATGAGGACGTAGATCGAATACGGGCCTCGTGAATGTGTACAGCGCGGAGAGCACCGTGGGTACGGGCAAGCCGAAACCACTGAAAACGCTCGGCAATCTGACGACCAACGTGTCGTGTTTGAGATACAATCACGACGCACAGCTGCTCGCCATGGCGAGCAACGTAAAAAAGGATCAAATGCGATTGGTGTGTCTTTTCATTCCGATAGCGTCCTTGTGCAACTGACGTCGGCACGTTAGGTCCACCACCCGTCTCTCACCGCCTTTGCAAATTGGCCGACGACGAGCACACCACTGGGACATGTCACCGCGATGGATTTTTCTACCGGAAGCGAGTATCTCGCCGTCGGAAACAACCGTGGCCGTGTATTGTTATACCAACTCAGAGATTACGGACAAGAATGATGACGCGAATCACATTGTATTGCAACGAAAGAAGACAAACCATGAGAGAGCGTGATACACGTGGTCAAGCGGGGGAAAGGGCACGTCGACCAACGTAGCGTGTCAGTAGCTCGGTGTAAGCGTTGGATATCTAAGCAAGATTACCGCCAACGCCAGGTGTCGTGGCCGTCGGACATACCTTTTCGGCTCGCGTTTTACCATCGGGGACGAACCGACAGAGAACGGTGGCGCACTCAAACCAGCGTTTCGCGTCGTCTGTCAGGGACGCGCTAAGGGGACTCAACGTCAGCACACACGCGAGAGCAAACGACACACTGTAAGCATTCCACACCCGTGTTGTACGCCGTGCTCAGCAGCCAAAAGCGTTCATCCACCGGGTAAACCTTTAGATGACTTATCAGCATGAAAACGGCCCCAGCGGAACAAGGCTCTGACAGGCTGGCCGTTTTCCACCTGGTTCCCGTGCTCTTCCAGGACGGCACTCGCCTGCTCCATGTACTGAATTGCCTTTGATCGGTCCGTCACAGTGCCTTGCGACAGCAGAATGGTACATATTGATCGCAGCCACCGGGAAAATTTTTCCAAGGATAGGTGCCCGCTGGTCAGACACGCGTGTAGTATTCCCTAGCCACATATATCAGTCTGGCTGGCCGTGAGAGCACGCCACACACCTCGAGTGCCTCGTACAACACTAGAGGAGCGAGGCGTCAGCACACGTCACAATATCAGGGATCAACGTCCTTGCCGTTGACTGGACAAGCCTTGTTTTCCCACTGGGAATGCGAATCAGTTAACCAACTGAGCTGGTTACGAGAGCAGCGCTGACCAAGACATCGCAAAAGGCTTCAAACGTGACAAGCGCTTGGTCGTCCGTGCGCGTCGCCGCCTGCTCTTGAGCGTGAAGCGCCATTCCCGGTGCCTGCGCGACACAACCCACCTTGATCGTCGCCGAAACGGTGGCCCAGTCGCCCAGCCGCGACGCCGTCTCCACCGCAAACACACGCAAGACGTGCAAAAAGGAGCGCATCTGCGGCTGGCTCTCTGCGGGTACCTGTAGGAGCACGTCCGATACTCTGGCGCTGCACGCATGGATGTCCGCCAAAAGCACTTCCGCGGCGTTCCCCTGGTGCGGGTCAACCCACGCCCAGACAGGCCGACGGGAAAAACCTACGGTCGCGACATTATTTTGTGACATTTTTTCACGCGCGAGTATCACTTGGTGATAAATGAGCCAACGGAATAAGACCAGACGGGGGCACTGCACCTCGCCCCGACGTCGCAGCAAAGGAGGCATTCGCAATATACACATAGGTCTTAGGCTCCACGTCCACGAGGGTCTTGGAGATGTAGAGCTCCAAAAGCTGTTTCCGGTCGGATGAGACAGGGGGGCCATGGAAAAACACCCACCTCTCTTGCGGCATCAAACGCCTCAGACACCTGCTCCCCCTGATTCTCCCAACTGGAGCAGCCCTCGATGGCAGCATTGTATGCCGTACGCCAGAGCCAAGACACGTCACGGATCACCAATGTCCCATCTTCGTGGGTGACAGACTCGACGAGAGTCTTGGCTGAGATGACATGTTACGACGGCCAAGGGTTGGTGCAACATGGTCTACGAACCATGTCTAAAATAATCGAGCAAGGTTCTCACAAGAAAACGCCTAGAATGATCAACAAAGATGGCATGACATGGCCTGGAAAACGTACACGTTTGCACTAGGCTCTCCGAGGAGTTTGAGGGTCAGCCTGATAATACATCTGATCAGTGTCATGGACTCTGTCACCCCATCCACGTTGTCGCGGAGATTTAGCGTGTCCAATAGACATATAAGCACAGATAGAAGCAGGCCTTTCATGTCAGACTCGTGTGAAAGCCTACAGGCTAAAAGGAGCATCCGACGGTCAAAATCGGCGGCCTCGACCATTTTCTTGACCGCTCTGGTCGCTGATCATCATCGGTGTCAGTGCAGGCAACAAGGCAAAAGTCAACGTTACCATCATCTTCAAGACCTGAACAACGCGTCAACACATCATGCTAACAGAAAAGCGGCACACGGACCTTGACGGACAGCAATCAAAAACGCCACATAATGAGTAGGGGCAACGTTTTGGGGACATCGTCTGATGGTGGCCATCGCTCGCGCATACTCCTTTTGCTGAAGTTGACACATTGCGGCTTTCCGGAGGCATTTTGAGAGTGAACAAATGCCTAGACTAGAGAAAAGGGCGTGAGTACCACACATGAACCAATCGGCTGCTTCGCCCCAGCGTGACGCATGGTAATGACGGTCGCCGTATTGCCATATGAGCTGAAAAAGGAAACCTGTAAAATACGGCATTGGACAAAGGGATGCGCCTACAGTGAGACACACGTTCGCGCCGGGTTTGGATAGCTCAATTTCGGATACACAAATATCTAGAGTGGCCGGATCACTCGTCACCACATCTGTCGCTCGTGGGATGATCAAGAAAGAATAGTTGCCTTGGAATGAATCTTCTAGATCTTTTATCGCTTTCGAGTGATCATCACCTTTGGAGCAGTGAAACAGGAGGAAAACGAGAAGCTTCTCGATGGAAGGAATACTGGCAGAGCGCGCTATTGCTTTGGTTAGACAAGTCCTCGTTGCGGCAGTCACTAGATTGCTGTGGCACATGATAGAGACCGATAAGTCAACTGTGGCAGCCGGACCATGACATACTGATGGTGAGAAAGTGTTCGCAGTTCTTGCAGCATGCTTTAATGAATTCAGCAACAGAGATAAAGCACATTTGAAAGCTGACTCAATAAGGTCTTGCTCGGAAAAGGTCATGCTGTCAATTATTGCTTCGAGAGCTATGATACACGTAAGCGATAAATCCATCAGGAGGGTCACGCATCACAGGGAAGATTGGCTCACTGGAAAGGATCACGGCATCGCCAGCTTTACGCCGCTTCACCACAGCCAACTTCATCCAGCGGAGTTGCCGCTGTTCGGAACTTGCCTAAAGGATAGGCGTGTGAAAGTTACAGATAGGGTGCAGCAAGAAATGGACCCCTTACAGGCTCCACAGAAGTGTCCGTCGCAATAACTTCATCTAGCGCAGCCTCTGCGCGTACCAAATTCTCCGGGTCTTGTGATGATGCCAAAAAGTATCCACGAGCTGAGGGAAAAGTCGTAAGGTAATTAAGTTGTCATTTGTTTGCATTCAGTCATCTTACCCAAGCTCCTGAGAATGGATCGCTGGGTAAATTTGCTTCAGTGTCCAACGATCCTCGATCGATGGGGGTAACGGACCTTGAGCTCCAATAATTCGGATGTGGCCAAACAATCCAATGGTTCGATTATTTGGAATGCCTTTTTCAGCCACCGCAGAGCATCTGATGCTTTATTTACTTCCGCAAGTGGATTCCCGCTTTGCGTACAAGCGCGCAGGATTGATTTACCGATATCATGCAACTTGGCCACCAGCATTTCCCGCTACGACATGTGAGCCACGCAGAAGAAAATACCGTATACTTACGTCACGGATGGAGAGCGAGGCCAATTGTCTTTCATTATCTGCACATGAAAAGATAAGCCGGCCTTACGACTTTAGTGTGGTTCGAACCAGTGATCTTGTCCGCCATGAAGGTCGCAAGCCCTTCATTCTTTTCCCTCCAAGCCTGTGTACTATCATTAAGCGGGGTTCCCATATGGGTCTTTTAACAGCCTCACAGCTTCCATTCTGCTAGAGAAATAGACAATCGTCACGCGTGCCTTGGCCTGCACATATTGACCGTCTGGATCGTCCATATTTCTCAGCGCTTCTTCATACTGAACACTGCGTGTAAGAGCCGGCGAGGATGCGGAGAAGCAAAGGAATAACCTTGGCTGCGCTGGCTAGAACACAAGCGGCTGATTCGTTATTTCCGGCCTCTAGGTCCGCGGTACAGACTCATCAATGGCCGCATCATCCACACCCCCCTGACGTACCTGAGAGCGTCATGCCTGTCTTGCACGCAATCTGAAGCACATGCATCAAGGCTGTAATTGGGGGGTGTTGGGTGAACAAATGTGACAGCGTAGGAGCGAACCTTGTGCGGTGGGTTTCGCTTCTAGCCCAGCCTCCATCAAACGCAAGGCCGCAAGACGTACTATGCCAGCACGGTTAGACAAGGAGAACGACCACACCCCGAAATGCCCCTACGTGGAGCAACGATGGGACGACAGTTGCCATCGGAACCTTGTCGGAATAAGCCGGAGGCGTTCCAGAGGTTTACGCCTTGGACAAATTGAGCAGGTCGTTTTGCGCATGGGCACTGGCACAGACCTTCCTGATCCAGCGCATCGGCAAGATCGCTTTTTTTGCTAGAATTGCGCTGCTCGGAAAAAGACTGGGCGAGTGATGTAAGATGCGCAAGATTTTGAACCACATGTGCATCGTCATCGGGATGGATGTCACTGAGCTTGGGTTTAATCTTGATCAAGAGGTCTGCCGAAACGAGGTGCATCTGCGGGTGGAACGGGGTGTCTAATGGGGGAAAACGCGCCTTGAATCTGGTCAAATACGGATTGTAAATTAGGGCCGTGTCGTGGCTTTGTGCCCGGAGACATGTTGGGAGTGGGACAACGAACCTAACTCCCCTTGTGGTAAAATAAATAAATAAATAAATCATTTGTTCTACTTCCATCTCGTTCGGCTTGGAATGTCTGGAAAAGGAGATCTCCGTACGCTCGCCATCAGGGTCAGCGTCCCAGCTTGATGATTTTCCCGCTCATGCCCTCCACAGGAAGCACGCAGAGATGGCATCTTTGCTGGGCTGACATCGGGACTGGCAGGAGGTAAAAATGACGCATCTCAGACCCACGCTACTGAAATAGACACGGCCTCCAGCGCTGTTGGGCTCGCGCATGGGTTTCCACAGGAACAAGACCATTTTTTGCGGCATTGGTGAGTGCCAATTATTGTTCCTCAGTGTGTCGCGAAACCGTGCGCATGGTCAGTTACGGGGCTGCTGTCCGGATATTTCTTTACGCAAGCGTTTGAGGCGTCCAACATGTCCCAAATAAATCCCACTGTAGATTCCGGGTTGCTCGGCGAGGAGAACAATGGGCAACTGAAATGATCGGGGAGTAGTGCTACCGACGCGAACCGGTTGGTATGGCATGGAACTGCCCCAAGAATATGAAGTGAATTGTAACCGGTGATACTGATCATTGTATAATGATGCAGCCGCAGCAGCAATTAGGAGTACCCAACGGTTCCCGATGTGTCCCTCTGAATCCTGTGCATACGACTCATCATGATGCTTCGTCGCGCGGTAATCGCGAGTCCAACGGCTGCAAGTTCTGCGTCTGCATCGGGTTACGTCGCATCTTCTAAAGCCGTTCCGTCGTGTTCACAAGGCCAAATAATTTTGTACAGTAGTTAGGAAATTGGCGTAATGTATCATCTTCGAATGCGTGCGAACAATGCGACAGAATGGGTACAATGCAGGTGAATGAATCTATGCTAGAATGTTCGTAGCGGCGAATGCAGTCAAAAGATTAGATAAGAAGGAGCGTCATGCAACAGTAATATGCATTAAAAACTATCAAAACTCTCTGCCATAAGACCAATTATAAGGATACACGGGTGATCCCCGTTGGCTCGACGAAGCATAAAAGTGCACGCCTGGCGGACCAGCATTTGCAAATGGGGCAGAGGGAACCACATTTTCCCTGAGAGGCGGGAGCTGCAAGGAGTTATCCGCCGGTGAAATGTAAGCTGGCACGTCAGGGAGTTTTCGCGACCAGATGGCATCGGTGATGTGGGGCAACGGTGCCTGTCGGGCATTCAAGTGGCTGTCATGTGGGCTAACAGAGGCAGACTGGATGTCCATGGGCATGTACGACGGGGGCGGTGGGTACGAAGATGCCAGGGGAGGTGGCTGGAAACGGCGTAGACGGGCCTTTCTCTGCACACGTTCCTGTTCTGCCTCTGTACCGATGGAGGAACCGGCCAGAGAATAGTAGTAGAGATTCTAGAAAAATAGGATGAGAACTTGGAGACAGAGATGGAAAGGAGTGTACCTGTGGCACATTGACGGGTCTGTCGGCACGATAGGCGGCAACCAAAGTCTGAGGGCGATTCTCATGCATGGCGGCAGACGAAGTAGTGCGGGTATTGTGTGGAGATGAAGATGGAGCGGATAGAGACATCTTGGAAAATGACTGCAGGGGCTCGAGGGGAGAGGCGGAGTTAGGACAGGTTGGAATGGGGTTTTTCGGAATGTGCAAGGTCATTCCTGTGGGGCGTTTCAAAGGGGGCAGTTCATTGAAAGATGTAGAAGTTGGAGAAAACGCGTCGGCAGCGGAACGTTTCGAGCCAGGATTTGGAGAAGGGGAGGGTGGTTGGTTGACAGGAAACTGTGGGCGGAGGATGGCGTTTACGGTATAGGGAGGGCGAAAGTACTGTATAGGCGAGGTAGAGCGGGCTCGACACGTCGTGGAGTGACACCTGGACCGTGTGGTGCGCATGGCAGGGGAGGAGAGAGCAGGCTGTAACCGGCGGCCATTGCGGTAGCGGGTGCGTGATCTGCGCCATTTCTGACTCTCTGATTCCTTTGCCAAGACGAGACCCTTGAGCAAGTTGAGCCAGGATTCATACTTTTTGCCCGAAACGTAAAGGGAAAAGTCGACGCCCAAGAGGAACTCTCTCTCCATGCGGTTGATCTCGCCCAAGTCGATTCCGGACACCTCAGACCAAGTTTTGTTGGTGTAGGTGTTACTGTGGGGTGATGAGCAGGGTAGAGAAAGAGAAAGAAAGTGACGGACTCGTCCAGGAACTTGTTCGCCATCATCAAGGCAGCCACTGCTATGCGAAACTCGCTTCCGGGGAGACCGGCTGTGAAGCGATTGCGCTCCTTGAGACACCAAATGTAGTGTAGAGAAAGGACGATGACCGACTGGCTGACTTGTGTAGTCTCGAGCAACTTTTGCATGAACTGGACGAATGTGGCTGAGGGGTTGAACTGCAAGGGAGAGGAGGGATGGGCTGATTCGGGCGAGTAAGGGGGAGAGGGGATGTGCGATCTGGGGCGTGTGGAAGGAGGAGAGGAGGAGAACCAGAGGTAGCAGACCATCTCGCAGGTCTTTTCTGCGACGAAGCTAGCTGGACGTTTGAGAGAAGTATCGAACCAGTCGATGAGATGGGACGCGTCGCGGTTGTCCATGTCTGGCTTGCATACGGACGCGTCTTGTGGTGGTGTGACTGGACACAAGTATGCGATTGGAGGGAGGATGGTAATGCGGGGGTGGGGTTGGGGGAGGAGTCTCGGGAGTGCAGCGGACATGGGCGGTGTAGGGAGGGCGAAGGCGGGGCAGAGTACGGGAGATGGAGGCGTGTAAAGAGCCATTGCAAACCTCTGGTGGGACGACGCGTTATGATCATTTTATAAAAAGGAGGTCAAAGGACGTGTATGCATTATCGGTTAAAAAAAATTATATAGGAGTAGCCTACTTTGCATTTCTTTTTGTTTTTACTACCCACCTCGGCACGCTCGGCACTAGGGTCTTTCCAGGGATTCCCCATAGCCTTACCCTTATCCACCTTCCACACATGGTTATGCTAACCTAAACGAACCACGTGATCACCCTTTTACGGTGTTGCCCCTAGCGGTACGCGTCCACTTCAGCGACCCCGCTCTATTTGCAAGCGCATTTCCGCCCTTTTTTATCCTCATCATCCGTCACACGTAAACACCGACGCCCTTGTTTGCCCTTTCAAATCAGTTTGCTAGCAATCGATTATGATTTTCTCCTCGCATATGACCCTGTCTCATTCCACATTTCCATGTAGTCGCCGTCTGCGGAGACATGACGTATTCCTAGTCTCTGCCTGATCCGTCACGCGTCACAAGGTTCATTTACTTGCCGCTTCAGGTTCGCACTCGTGTGGCACCAAGTAGTAAGGAAAGACGCCGCATGGCTCCAAATCTCATTTCTCCCTCATGTCCACTGGCTTTGACATCCACCCGTGACGATCGTTGTTCCAACCAACGTCTCTCGCGCCTTGTCAGCTCTCCATACTCGTTTCACATCCGAACCCTTTTCGTGAGCAGAACCTACTTGCCGGCATCACGTGCTACTGCCTTCAATTCCTGCTCACGGCTCCGGTTACCAATAGGCGGGGACAGGCGGGACAGCGCTGTCTTCTCAACACCACCTTCGCACGACAACGACTAGACCGTCACACGCGCGCGTGCCTATTCAAACCCTATTATCCATCTTGGGGGACACGAACGGCGACAGAATTCCCTTTTGCTTTGTCTAGCAGTTCCATGTCTATCAACGGCGCTTCGGCCGCCAGGGAGGCTACCCTGAAGTACGCCACCTTTCCCTACTAGTCGATAATCAAAGAAATTGTAAATGTGGATTGTTCGACCATCAATGTGATATCTGCGGTGGTAACTCCGTGTATCAACCCCATTCTCGTACGAGCGTGCACCCAACGTCACCCGCTACAGGAACGCTTTGTATGGAAAACAGTCCATACAAAGGCCACGTTGATGACGACTGATTGGGCGTTACGCTCGGACTGTGAATCTGCTCGGCGAACTCGTCAAGACGCTCCCCAGCTGCGCCGAATCCCCATTTGTCCAATCTCGTCATACAGTTTTTGGCTATCTGCAAGAACCCCGCTAGCTATTCCTGGTGAAAAATAGAAATTCCCGCATGAGTCGCACTTGAGATTGGAATGGCTTAGCGGCCGTGTCTAGTGTTTCCATGGCTCGGATCACGACTCGCAGCATCCAACTAGCTTGATCAAGTAGTTTGTGGCTGTCAAGTCAACAGTCCGACGAGGTAATCACCCAGCTACCCGGGCTGGGTTTCCACGTCAAGTGGGCGTGCAAGAGGATAATGATGCTGTAGCAACCCAGACAGAGCGGAGCCGGATCCTTCAGGTCGCGCACGACCCATCAAGTTAAATTCTTTCACAGCTTAGAAAAAAAAATAAAAAGGGAGTCGGTGGATGCAGTACGGAAACGTACTAGGACTAGCGTTGGGCCGCAAATTGGGGGTGGGCACGATATCGCCCGCTTCGCACGCCAATCTACAGCATTCCGGATCAGGATCCGTGCGGTGCAGAATTTCAGTGTTGAGTGCTTCAAGCACCACACGTTACCTTTTTTCTTCCCTGAAGGCTTGAGTGGCACTAAACGAGTGGCAAAGATGCGGTAATAATGCAAAGCGAACAATTGCAGCCGTGCTTGATAGATTCGGACGGATATAGGCCCATCAGTCCAGAAATGCAAATGGAGGCTTACGGCGAGGAACCAATGAGATGTTGGCAACATAACAATACGTTTCACAAGTATCATTTCGCGTCCAATCGCATTCATTGCGGAAGCCCGTCGCAGGCGGTCGTAATGCTCCTGTTGGTGGCCCAAAACAGCGAGACCCACGCATCCTGCAGGTGGTCCGCGGAGCGTAAATGATTTCACACTGAGCCAGGACCGTCGGGGAATGGGTGGACCTTGATCGTTGCCGCAAACACAGATTGGCTAAATTGTTTCGTGTAGACAAAGAGGCGAACTACCTCAAGCGTGGCTGTGGCGTGGGAGAGTTGGACTAAACTGTTGCCCGCCACCACCAACGACGTCCAACTCACCCTTCATTGACTTTCGTTTCGTTTTACCCAAACTATGGGAATTTCGTTTGGTTCTTTTGATGGCGTGTGTAGCACCGCTGCCCTCGTCATCTGCCCCCTCCTGGGCACGTCAGGCCGAGGCATAGAACCTAACTGCTACTCCCGCAACGTGCAGATTGGATCAACCTTGATTTTTCAGCCTTGTGAGTTCAACGTGTTCCAAAACCCTTGTACGACCTCAAGTCGCTACTAGCAACGTGCTTTGTCCACATCGTTGCCATACTCATGACCGCAACCATGATATATCACATTCGTTCAAAGTATACTGCCGTCGGTCGAAAGGAGATTGTCATGTTCTTTTGGATGTACATGCTCATAGAACTTCTCGCAATGTTCCTTGACTCGGGCATTATACCAACTGCAAACGTCAGCTATCCTGTACGTCCCACACAGCTATCAACGCCCTCCAATATAACCAATCTCGTCAGTGGTTTGCTGCCGTCTATACTGGGTTGATTGCCGCGACATACTGCTGTCTACTCGTGAATGGCTTCGTTGGTTTTCAATTTGCAGAGGATGGAACCCCACTCTCGTTATGGGTACGTCCTCACGGAGATGTCTTTATTCTTTCCCTTCTCATCCCCAGCCGCAGCTCCTCCGATTATCATGCCTCGCTGTCTTTGGCGTTTCATTTTTCGTAGCCATCGCCACATTCAAATCTTTTGCTTCCTTCTCGCCAGCGAAGCCCATCGCACTGTTTGTGGTCTACCTCATTTGGCCCATCCTTTGCGTCGCAATCTACACCCTATCTCAGCTCGTACTCGTCTTCCGGACCTTGGCTGACCGATGGCCGCTTGGTGACATCATCTTCGGCATCGCCTTTTACACAATCGCCCAGGTCCTTCTCTTTGCCTTTAGCGTGACGATATGTAACGCTATCAAGCACTATCTCGATGGTCTCTTCTTCTTCACCTTGTGTGTACTCTTGAGCGTCATGATGGTGTACAAATATTGGGACAGCATTACCGTATGCCGGTTTCGCCCACTCCGATGCCACGGGCTGACCCCACCCACAGCGCGAAGACCTCGAATTTTCGGTCGGATCCAAGGCTGCCGTTTGGGAAGTCAAAGATCCGCTTTTGACGGCTTCGCCCGGGGACTATGATGAGGACACGACGAGTAATTACCATGGGGGCACGGCGGCGAGCTTGGTCGGTGGCGTAAGCGGAACTCAGCTGTATAGCGGCAAGGGCGGGTATGTACCGCAAGGGGGGTATGGCCAACAGCCCGTATATGGGGGCCAACGGGGTTACCCACCCACTTCGGGGGGATACTGAGAGGACTATTATTACATGATATTTTACCGACTTTAACCTGAATTATTCCCTTTGCATTGAATGTAAACATTGACAACCAATCCACGACTGTCATGTCCTCGATAGGCCCTCTTCTCCCCACCAACGCTCAAGAATCAGACGAGGACGACTACACGCCCGCGCTCCCACCCGAACTCGTAGCCGCACGCAAAGCAGGACCACCGGTGCCAGCCCCACCAAGAGTCAGCGGGCCCACCTTCCCGACCGCGCCAGACCCCGACTCGGACGACGACGTCGGACCCCAACCCCTCCCCGCCCACGTCCGCCCGCCCTCCCCCTCCGCCGTCGACGAGTTCCTCGCGCACGAAGCGCGGCGGCGCCAAAACGCCGCGGACGCAGCGCAGCCCCCCAAGCCCGTGCGCGAAGCGTGGATGCTCGTCCCCCCCACCCGCGCATCGGCCACAGCAGACCCAGCCAGGCGCGGCCCGCGGCAGTTCGCACGGACCGCGCGCGCGGGCGACGTCGACGCCTCGCTCTGGACGGAGACCCCCGCCGAGCGGCAGCAGCGCCTCGCGGACGAGGTGGTGGGGCGCAAGCGCCCAGCCGGCGCCGCGCCGCAGGACGCGGACGCGGACGGGGGGCGTAAGCGGCGGCGCGACGTGGAGATCCGGCGGGGCGTGGAGCAGCATACGGTGCGTTGGTGCGTCGCGCGTTGGGCCGTGCTGACTTTGTTCTAGCGCGCCGTGCGGGGGCCTGCGCTCGTGGACGTGCATGTAGAGCGCCACAAGGACGACGGGGACGGGCCGCCTGGGATATGGGACCATGCACGGGACATGGCCCTTGGCGGACGGCTCATGGATGACACACAACGGCAGAAACTCTTGCGCGACGCCAAGGGCCTCGGAGATCGCTTTGGGACCGGGAAAAATGGGGGCTTCTTGTAAACAGAGGGGGCATCCATCCATCAGCGTAGATCTGCCGAGTCTCAGGCTCTTCAATACGCCCTAGCTAAAAATGTGCTTTGGCACGCGTACTAGTGTTGTGTTATTACGCTAATTGAAACTCGCTTTGCTTGGGCGGCAGGCGTACGTCATTATCCAAGTTTCAGGTACAGACCGAGACACGAGATGTGGCCATCTACACTAGCGAATTGTTACTCCATCTCTCAAACTCGACGTAAAAAAACCAGACTCATCAAACGTGACGATGGAACACGTGCTTACTGATATCGAGAGTATGTGGCGATTAACCTTGATAGACAGCTGCGCAGCGTGTGCCACGGGAAGCGGATCATGACCTCAGCCCTATAAAATTTACCAGAACTTGGCAGTGGGAGTCTTCGTCCATAATTTTGATTGGTAACAGCGATGCATTCCTAGTTCACATGCTGTCTTGGATGTTTTAGCGGTGAACCGAGGTAGACACTGACAAGTGATGTGGGTCTTTTGTTACGCTAATGAAATGACAAAATATTGAAATAAAAAATAACAATAGACCGCAGGGGTCATCCACTCGGGCCGCAAGTGGCTGTCGGAGTATCCTTGTATAGTCATCTCCACAAAGTCCTGATGTCACTTTGGGGGCACCGATATTTTTCTAGGGTTGTGTTGTAATTACAGCCACCTAGATCGGCGTAGTGTACCCGGTTCGGTGACGAGCACGTGTTTTTCCATGTATCACGTCGTTGGTTCTCCGTGACAACCGTCCGAACGATGTTTCTGTATTTCCGGCGTCGATGAGGTGTCCATATCGAGCGGCCTCGACTTTGGTAGTCAACATAAGTGACGAGGTATGTACTAGAGACGAGGATGGACGCCATCAACTTCCATAATGATTATTACTAGGTCAAGATATCAGTAAAATTCTAGTGAGAGGATCACGCACGAAATCCACCCTAGTTTTCACGCCGATGCACTTGCTAAATATAATAACAATAATATGTAGAGTAATCTACAGTTTATTGGGAAAAATGTCGAGAAAATTAAGGAAAAACGGAATGACACACTGTAACTGGATGTGAGATGGGGCCGTCGCCATACAAACAAAGTTAGCCGCTCCCCGGTTCACCGCAGGAGAATCCAAAACTCACCTCAAGGCAGCGGCTCTCGACTGCTTGAGAGTTTATTGAGATGGATGTATACATCCGTCCCAAAGCCGTCCATGGAGATGAGGCGCAGATCTCCACCAAAGTATCTGGCGTACTAAAAGGAGCGATAACGTGAGCAAGGCGTAAGAATCCGAGAACGGCGACAACAAACCAATCGAGAGAGTGGTAGCCCGTACCCGAAACCCGCCATCGGCGCTTGGAAGTCACTCGCGTGAAAGTCTTGGTCGATGCTCTGGCCCGCCATGGTCGTATACATGTACGTCCAAATCAGCGGAATGGCACTCCTCGGAATGCCACCCCCCTCATCCGAGATCTTGATCGTGATATCTTCGCGCCCCTCGACGACGATGACTTTGATAGGAGGATACCCAAAATCGCCCTTTCCATTGGATGATTCCTTTGCAACACGATCCTCGTAGTCGGCACCAAACCGCTCTACCACAGCTCTCAAGGAATTCTTCAATAGCTCAAAGATGATGTGCGAAAGGTGAGCGGGCACGTATGCGAATGTCAAATCGGGAGGACAAATGAGTTGGACGGGTGGTCCGCGGAACATTGCGTAGTGCTCCTCACAAACGAATCGCGCATTCTCAATGGCTTCTTGAAGAATGTCATGGACGTTCTGTTACGTTGTAACACGGGGACGGAGGGAAAAGACAATGAGAAGGAAAAAGAGAGAGGGAAAAGAATGAGAACGCACGGCTTGTGTACAGATTATGCCTACATAGTCTTTGTGTGGTTGTTGGGTGTTCAATGCCACGTCTTGACGCAATTGAGCAAAATTACCAAAAGAAGGACAACGACTCACGTTGTCCGATCAAGAATCGTATCCCGATTCGCGACATGTAGAACCGATCCAGCCATGCCTGCACGTCATCTCCGCCATGACTATACCTGGATAGCCCGAGGCCCATGCCTGGTTTAATGCCTTTTGCCCTCTGCCATTCCAAGACCCCTTGCGCAACAGTAGTGACCGTTGGATCATGTCTGCGTTTGATGGCTTCTAGTGACTTTGTGAATCTGGCATTATAGTCGTGGACCTCGGGTGGATATGCGTGAGAAGGTGTTTGTGCGTAGTAGCTGGAGGTACGACTGATACGATGAACAAGAGCGGCATACAGGGAGACCAACCAACCTTGGTTCGGAAGGAACACGCAGCTTTACGCTTCCATTTCGGAGACCGGCAACGCTATTGCCATTAGAATCTCCATATGTGTCCTCGCCATACGGAGCCCCATGACCATCGAGGTAAGAAGTGGCAAGGGACGGATTTGGAACGCTCTCAAGCAGGAGTGTTTTTCTATCTTCCTTCTCCAGGTAGGAAAACAATGATTGACGGGCCACAGGGGACAGAGAAAGGGGTGGAAATACGATCAATTCCTACAGGGGACCCCAGTATGATCGGAATATTCCAGGGGCGCAAAACGACAACTCACCTCGAAACTCTGTGCGTACCAGTTTTTTACTTTTTGTATGGACGGCATCTCACTCAAATTATGTGGGAGTTCATCTAGCTCTTTGACACGGTGAGCAAGACGAACTGGTAATTCCTCTAGACATGTTTTAGTTGCGTGACGTCGCGATCGTAGCGAGACTGCTGACCGGATAGGAATTGACTGGCCTTCAAGAGTGTCCCCTGACTAGGATGTTGACCAAATAGAACCATTTGTTGGAGGGAAACTGATAAATGAAATGCGTGAGCAGACGCGGAGCAAGTAATATGACTGACCTCCTGTCTGAGGAAAGGATGCGAAATGATGTATTTTGTCCCATAGCGAGGGTGAGATGCGGAATGCTGCACTCATGATGACGGTCGGACATAAAGTAGATGGCTTATCACATGTATCATCCAGCTCGTACAGCCCTTCAGTCCCTCTCTGCAGACGACATCGCGTTCCTGCAGAGCCTACAAAAGGCTGAACTACACGCTCATCTTCACGGATCGATCCCTCTGCAGACCCTCCAGCGCCTCGCGACCAACTTTAGTCCCTCACCCGACGTCGAGGCCGGCGTCGCAGCGACCATCGCCCGTCTTCAGTCTGGTTTCACCCTCACAGAGATATCAGATTTCTTCTCCCTCTTTCCCGCCATCTACGCCCTCATCGCTACCCCGCCCGCGCTGGCAGAGGCGACGCGCGATGTCCTGGCATCGTTCCTGCTCGAACAGCCACCACCCTCTGGCTTTTCTTTCCAGCCTGCAGCAGAATGCAGCTACATCGAGCTCCGCTCCACCCCTCGAAAGACGGCCTATATGACCAGAGAACAGTACCTCCTCACCGTACTCCAAGAAATCCGATCTTTCCCCGGTCGAGCCACACTCATCGTCTCTGTCGATCGCCAAATGTCTGAGCCAGACATTGAGGAATGCGTCGACCTCGCCATCAAACTGCACCAACAGGGAGAGCCCGTCGTCGGGCTCGATCTGTGCGGCAACCCCCTCAAGGGTAACGTGGACATCTTCGAGAAGCACTTTGAACGCGCACGCGAGGCCGGGTTGGGTTTGACCTTTCATATCGCAGAGACGAAACCGGTCGGGCACTCTGTCGAGTCGTTTGTCCTCCTCTCTTGGCATCCCGACAGACTGGGTCACGCCACTTTTCTTGAAGAGCCTCAGAGAGAGATATTCTTGGCCGATATCCCACCACCACACATTGATACTCCTCAGATACCCCCTCCAAACGGCCAAGTGCCTGAAACGATACCCCGTCATCATAGGATATTTTATGCATTGTGGAGAAAGCATCTCAGACTGCTGTCCCGCAAGTATGAACAAGCGGGCTTTCATATGGATTCCCAGAACGACACAGACCAGCACGCGGCACGGGAAGTTGTAAAGGAAATACAAGCACTCAGGTCGTTAGCGGGTGGGCAATATAAGCCGTGCGTCGAGATATGTCTCACTTCAAATTTGCTGTGAGTCCTACAGACCCTCTCATGATGTCTGAGCCTGACCGTCCAACAGGTGCAAGACTGTGTCACGATTAGAAGAACATCATATCAGACACTACCTCGTGAATAACCATCCGATCGCGATATGTGTACGTGCGTTGCCCTGTGATGTTTCATCAAAGCTCAATATCGTTGCAGACGGACGATACACTTCCGTTCAGGACGACTCTGCTTGCGGAATACGCGCTTCTCCTTGCCAAACCTCCGCATGGATTAGGCCTGAGCCATCTAGAAGTCCGCAAAATTGCAGAGATGAGTATGAATGCTCGTTTCGTGAGCGGAGAAGAGGCATAGTGTATGACAACTCAAGTTCTCTTACACATTCAGCACAAGGCTGACCGTACGTACTATCATGCAAGTTCACCTACATTCTGCATAGTGTCAATCTTTGTTGGTTGACAAAGATTGACAGAATGTAGAATATACCTACCTTGAGGTAGTTCCCTAGCATCCATGGTGTTTGCGAGAAGTTGAGGCGGTGGCGGAGTTTTATGTACATACTCACGGCGTACAAGCAGAAGAGATTACACTCGTAACTGAATTCATCAGACACACTGTTACATATAGCTCGCCCACGCAAAAGGTCATCGAGGGAGTCATAAAACGAACAATCTTTAGCCTCAGATACCCCGTCCGCCCGTAACTTCAAGAGTGTGACCAGTCACATAAGACGCCAACGGCGACGCAAGGCTGAAAAATGCGCGTCTCAGTGCCTGCCAATGTATATACGTATTAGAACACTCACAAGAGCATCCCCGCCGCGGCTTCATCCGCTGTTCCCCCTCTGCGGAGCGGAATATCCACAAGTGCATCGACACTCACAGCCGCATGTGCCTGTGTGCTGGGAATACCAAGTGCGACCTTCTTCCCCTCAATCTCAATCGAGGCACCTTCTTCTTTCGCCGCCGTCAACCTACGTCCGTTCAGTACACCCACACCGGCGCCGAATCGAGAGAAGAAATACCGCGTGTGGACGAGTCCGTACGCAACGGTGTTGGCACGCACGCCAAACGGACCCCACTCTTTCGCGATCGTCTTGGTGAGCCCGACCACCGCAGCCTTGGCGGCGGCATAGTTTGCCTGGCCGACGTTCCCATGGAGACCAGTGACGGAGGAAACGTTGATGACAGAACGATTTGCGGGCGTGGCGCTCTGCACGCCACCTCAGTCTCTCCATGCCCGTCAACGCACCAGCGCTCACCTTGACTCGGAAATACGGCGCAGCCTGTCTCACGAGGCGGAACGGGGCGCGCACGTGAATCTTCATGATAACGTCGTAAGCGTCGTCCGGCATGGTGTGAAGCATCTTGTCGTATGTGAAACCGGCTGACAAACGGATCACCATGAGCTACCTGCTCGTGCAGCGCAAAGCCTGCCGCACCGTTATTCACAATGTGATTTATGTGGCCGAAAGCCCTGGTGGAGAGCGTCGCTACGCGCACGCGGATCGTGGAGGGACACTCACTTGACGGTCGCGTCTACGATCCGCTTGGGGAAATCATCCGCGCCGACGTCGCCTGCGACGACGATGGCTTCCCCGCCGCCTGCTTTGATCTCCTCGACGACCGCAGCAGCCTTTTGTGCATCGATGCTGTTTCATAAAAAGTCACCCAACGCTGCGAATCCAACGCAGACCAGGCTCACTCGCTAACGACGATCTTGGCGCCTTCTTTGGCAAACAGCAGCGCTGCGCTCCTGCCTATGCCCTAATGTAAAAGGGTGAGCTTCAACTGACGTGGCGTTGCTTGAAGCACCGCACCTGACCGGCACCTGGTACAAAATTGTCAACATGGTTGCCGGTGGGAACCGACCAACGCACCTGTGATGATGGCGACTTCACCGGCCAAGAGGCCACGTCCGTAAGCGTTGCTGATATGTGCTGAAACCTGTGCGAGACGACTGGTCATCGTGGTGGTTGTGGGTGGGTTTGCTAGCGATTTGTCGGCGTACAGGCTCGGCCCGTAAATTCACGTTCATCATACCGGGATTGTTCTACATCCGATGACATCCAGACATGTAGTAAATCATTCCGTAGCAATTCAATACATAAATATGGACATCGTCGTTCATTGATCACCGTATTTTGCCATGACCTCTCTCAGGTGAGCCTCGTCCCCGATGCGTGGAGTGAAACAAACGTCGAATGGTTTGGGATGCGCAACGACGCCATCGACAAAGCCCTGGTCGTCAATGGGCGACTTTGGATCCTGCGTAAGACGGAATGACCACATGAGCAAAGCCGCGTTGATAAAGATGGATCGGTTGGCGATGTGTTGGCCGGGGCAAAGCCTACCCAAACATCATCAGTGTGCCCCTGGCGGATTCGGACCTCGCGAGCTCACCGTCTACCGAACCCAAAGCTTGG
>JBBPNZ010000318.1:0-23683 GCA_038091195.1 Phylloporus rhodoxanthus | reverse complement strand
ACGTATGATTTTCTGGCTTACCAAATATGTGTCAATCAAGCCAGCTTTCGCCTTCTCTCTCCATCCACACGACGTGCAGCATATATATTCGCTCCCCTCAAAGGTACTATTTGTTAATCCATCCATGCACGCCCTTCTCTCATCTTCCACTTTCCGTGCACAGATGTCCGCAGCACAGAACATCCGGAAGCACCCCGTCGTCGTCCAGGCTCAGAACAAGGTTTATTACCAGCTCAGCCAGCTCGACAAAGAGGTCCTCTTCCAGCCTTACCCCTCACTTTCCCGGCTCTGATTACCCTATTTTTGTTCAACAGCTCGCAAAGTACCCAGTTCTGGCCACATTTGAGCAACACACGCAGGTTCCCAAGACATTCCTGGCCATTGGAGCTGTCGTTCTTCTCGCCCTTTTCCATTTCATCAACCCGCTTGCCGCTCCGGTCTCAAACTTTATCGGATGGGCCGTCCCTGCGTACCTCTCCTTTAAAGCACTGGAACGCCCCGCGCCACAAGACGACGTCCAGTGGCTCACCTACTGGGTCATCTTTGGATTCCTCAACTTGACAGAGAGCTTTGCTCTGGGGCTTATCCTCTACTACGTCCCATGGTATTTCGCGCTAAAGACTATTTTTGTCCTGTGGCTCCAGCTGCCCAACTTCCGGGTGCGTACGGATGTGACATCTGATTCTCTTACATTTCTAAAATTTCAATTTGTTTTTCGGGTATAGGGTGCTCAAACAGTGTACGCCAACGCATTCAAGCCTGTTTTGGGACAGGTTGCGGGACCTTACCGAGCTGTTGTGCCCACGGATACGGTCACTGCAGAGGGGCTGCGTGACCGCGTGCACACTGCCAATGCTGACCTCAAGTAGGCGTTGACGTCGCTTTTTTCGGGTTTCGTCTCGATTCTTTATGATCGTGTTTCCGTTTTTGTTTCACGTGTGTTTATCCCCCAAGAGCGTCGGTGACTGCTTTTTCTTCTATGATTTGATGTTGTATGTTCCCACATAGACTTTCTTTCATATGTTTATCTCGACGCTTGGGGATTCACTCGCACGTTTGTTGGATCGTGAGTGTGAACTGGGCATCGAGTTCAATGGGTGACTGCGGAACACATGCTGTAAGCACGCCCGATAGTCGAGAAACTTGGATTATGTAATCTAATAATCAGATATAACTAAATGAATCTCTAATCATGGACGGATGCAGTTAAGGGCGGTCATTCAGACACTGGATCGTTCCCATTTGTGGTTTTGTTCGCAGCGATTGATTTACCGTGGATGGGGGTGACTAGCCCTGGCGATGAAGATACTGGAAGACATGGCCAAATAAGAGTGGCGGGACGGAGCCCTCCAAGAATCGGTATGTGGTCTTCTCCCATGTTCCCTTTGCAATGTTGACATGGTCACTGCGTGTTCGCGTGTTGCGGTCTTGTTGCAGCCTCTGATTGGCTATTGCAAGGCCTTCTTATTCCAGTCTTTCCTCTTGCGATAATCAAGGTGTGGAATACCCTTGAGGCCAGCCGATATCCACTCGCCATTCGAGCAAGCGACCTCGTCGCCACTGGCAGCGACGAGCGGGACTCAAAAATTCCTGCCTCAAGGGCTCGGGTGACCCCTACGTTTTGGTGGATGAGCCCACAAGAGCGGGAGCGATGCTAAGAACGGTGTTATGGGAAAGCTACTAGTGAGCGTCTCGTTTTGTAGGCTCTGTGAATGGAATACTTGTAGTACGGCCGCCAGCTCCAGATCTGCTTATCTGCTTCTGCGTCAGGCAGTCTGCAAGGGAAATCCGAGCGGAATGATGTTGCTAACATAGCTGGCAACGAAACTACCAGGCTCAAGCGACACCGCACCGATCCCCCATTTGAAGAATTCGAGTTCGGACTCGAAGGACAGTATGAGTACGTCCCGGTAAGAGCCATATACGTCCTTGATGGGCATCAGATTCAAACTGGTCATCTCTTAGAAATGCAACTATTGTAAATATCATGGTTTGTCGTGTCGCACCGTGCAGAGTCGACATGCATGTGATGTGTGCAAGATCAACAAAGCTCGTTGCTCTGCCCTCCATGAAGAATACGGAGTTGTGAAGTGACTCTGGCACAGAAAGCGCGAATCTTGACGCCATATTTCGCGCACAGGGGACGGGATCGGCGGCCTGTTCGCCTTCGGAAAGCCAGCGTGCTACGTTCTTTGGATTTCGTCATGTTGTTCTCATGATACCTTTTGGACGATAGTGCTTGTGGATGTTCCACCAGCGTCGATGTCCGGTTCGTCAGATTCGTCGTCCCGAAGCACGATGACATGCATCCCATCATCCATGCCTGCGCCTAACATCGCAACGACACCTCGCCCAGTTATGGTAGATAAAGGTATCGGCACGGAGAATCGATTGTTTGAGCATCGAGACTCTGAATTTACCAAGGCCTTTCGGATGTGGTTGAACGAAGAGCGGGAGGGCAATCCATGATCCCAATGTTTCGTTGACGGTCAGTGTGGGACTGTGTGGCCCTCGATGTCGTGTTCGACGCTTTGTCCTTTAGTAGCCTATCAGCGACATTTGCGCCTCGCATTGACCAAATTCAGAAGCGTACCCAAATTTCTCAAAAGATCACCTGGCATCAATGGCAACAATTTGATATGGCACTTCTGAGCCCTGCTGTCACTGAGTTTTGATACATTTGTGTGCACCTCAGGGCTGTATGTACCCTCCAGATTCTCGACTGCCTGCCAAGTCACGAGTGCCGTATTACATAAGGAAACTGATTGAGCGCCAGACTTCAGACGTTGTCGATCATCGCCAATTCTATCCATATCGTCCTTGCAGAGATTATGACGGTTCGCGTCGCTCGAGACGCGCAGTTGATTGGTTTCAAGATGCCCGCAACGATGAAGCGACTCCAGATTTTTTAATGGGCTGCCTCTCAATCGTGCAATAACTGCCGCCTCGCATACGCGTACTTGGCGTTGGAGCCACTCACCCAACGTAACGGTAACGTTGACGGGAAACCAGTCCTTATTTATTCATAAATCGTCCCTCAGTAACTCATTCTCGGAGCGACGGAGAGGCGATCCTGTTTCTCCGCGACGCCTGCTAGCTGGTCCGGCCCCATTTTTCTCGCTCAACCGTTCGCCTCGTATACGTACGCGTCTTCCAGGTCTTCCCATCTCATTGAAGGACCCCTCAGGTTGAAGACGATGTTGCTGTCGCGTGAGGAAGCACAGACCTTGATCTACCGTGGATGGGGCCGTCTAGCGCTTGCGATGAAAGTCAAACACATCTCCGACGACGTAGCGCAAGAGTGGGAGGACGGAGCTCCCTAGGAAGCAGTACGTGTTCAAATCTACCCATTGTGATAGTCGACATGGTCATTGACGCTGCATTTCCGTGTGCATGTCGTGTTATGCGATGCGGTGTAGCATGCCATTGTTGCTGCAGCGAAGAAGGGGCCGATTTCGGACCTCGCCATTCTACCTCTCCCGCTCGCACTGATCGAGGTGCACAGGGGCATGACTGAGCAACGGCCATTAAGGCCATCAGATGTTCATTCGCCGTTCGAGCAAGCAAGGTCGTCACCATGGGCCACGTGGGTATCTGACAGCAATGATGCGCAGATCCCACCCAAGACAGACCTAGGCGATCCCTCCACCTTTTGGTGGATGGGTCCGGAGAAGACATGCGAATTTACGTCTTATGGGCACTTGCGTGAGTGTATTACTTAACCAACAATGAATGCTGAAGACGTTTTGCGCTAGTTATGGGAGGAAAGTTGCCACTTCCTTGGTTTCTACAACCTCCTCCGGACCTAACAGACCACACTGTCAAGAAGCTCTCTGTCAAGCCGAGAGGAGTAGAGAAGCAAGCAGAACAGGGTCCCAAAGGTACCCCAGCCAAAGTGGATAATAGCACCAATCGACAGCCCAAGCGACGACCGTGCATGGATTCTTCATCTGAGTATGAAGAGTCTGCATCCGAGGGGGCCTATGTATATGTTCCCGTGCCAGGCTCAAAGGTCGTCTTGTCTTGGTAGAAATGTGACTATTTTCAAGACCAGGGTTTGGCGTGCACTGTGCAGAACCAAGATGGATAGCAAGCATGCCTTGTATGCAAAGAGAAGAAAGTTTGCTGCTCTGCGCTGCATGGGGGAAACAGAGCCGTCAAGAAGTCCGCCATGAAGAAGCAACCTGGACCTATTAAAGGTCTGTTGTCGAGATGCTCCTGTCGCAGGGGACTGGATCAGCGACCTGTCCACCTTCTAAACACCAACACAGTATGTTTATTTCTCGGAGTCCACCCAAGCTATTTCATTGCATTTTTTGAGTGACAGTGTTTGTCGATGTTCCGCCGGCATCGACGTCCAAGGTGGAACAGTTCGACATCGCAGAACCCTTTAAATCTAGTCCTCCGGGAGGAAAATACAAACACCAGATACGAGCAGAACGCGCCACGGCTGCGGCTGCGCGTCATGTTGCTGATGCACCAGACTCACCATCCCACCGGAGTGTGACTGCCGGGCCGACCACGACGACACGCATCAGGAAGATGGTGGATAAAGCGGTCGCCACCGAAAGCCAACTGTCGGAATGGCGGGACACTAGTAAATGTACACTAAAGGTGTCGATGTCATTGATTCAAGAGGTTATTCAGAAACTAGACAATGCATGATTGCATTGATTGCTTCTCTGCCGATGCCATGTTATGCGATCACTTTCAAGATGTGTTTTTCGATGTTTTACACCGTTACTTAACTTCAACTTCAATGTTCCTGGACCTAAGCGCTTATAATAACCGTGCTGAAAGTTCCCACGTCGCAAGAGGTGCATCTACATACATGAGTGTGTTGCTTGTGTTGCATTCCTTCCGCCCCTCCAGTAGCCAGGGTCCAGGAGCGCCCGAAGGGCTTGATATGCTTCAAAATGTTTTTTATCGCATCGCTTACCTGATCATCCCAGTTCACCGCCCCAGATCTCTCAGAGTTTGCACGTCATCTGCCAGATCTTGAGCAAAGCTACAACGAAGATATCAGGAGTCGGGGGGACTGGTGGTCTAGTGGTGGACGCGCCACATTTCCCCTGGGTCTGACCTCGGCAGATCTGGTTGGCTCTTGGAGTCGCGGGTTCGAATCCCGCACAAACCACTAGGGGGTTTTAGTGGGTAGTGGCTGCGGCCGAGTCCCACAGTACTATGTAACCTTGATGTCAAAGGCTCTGCACATGATGTCTCCGTAAATGGATTTCCTCCTGAGTTTAAGGTGTGGCTGTGGGATATTAACCCTTACGCCTTGTGCTGTGCATTGTGGGACTAGCTCTGTCGGTTGCCCTTTGCTGTTGTGCCGCTCAAAAAAAAAAAAAAAAAAGAAGATATTAGGAGTCATGCTAGTGCAAACATGGATGATACGGGTATTTCTATGAAGTGAAATAACACTCACTGCTTTCCAAGGATTTTGTCTCTGTGCAAGTCCTTGAAGATGCACTCCATGTATGGGGTTTAAGGTGAGAACGTCCGGCTGATTCCTTGTATGGATCCTCATCATATCCATAGTCTCACTCAGGTTGAGAACGAATGAAGCCCTATCAAAATCAACTGCAGTAAGGATGTTTGGCACGCACTTGTGTTAGTCAAACTCATAGTAACCCATAGAATCCACCTTGCCTTTGTGCTGAATCAAAACCAGCATTGGTACACCCTTTGTCATTTCGGTGGCATAGAGGGAAACTCCCATTGGTTCAATTTAGACTCGTCCAAGTCATCCAGCATGTTTCTCCAGCAGGCTGAAACAGATGGTCAGTCAACCACCTTGGCTTGAATCCCAGTTATTCTAATAATGTTACGCATAGCGTACACAATGGGTTCCACTCCTAAACCAGTTACCTCGAGTGATACTCACAAAGAGACCAACTCCAGAGGAACGAAGGAGGATGAGAGGTCGTTCAGGGGTTTCCTGGAATGAGACTAAGACGAGGGTCGGTCAAGGGGTTTCCTTGAGTGAGACGAGAACTAAGGACGAGGACTTCTTCTAGGGATCTCCTAGAAGTAGGACAAGGACTGAGAGTTTGACTGAAGTAGTTGCAAGGTTGGACTTGAATATACGCTAGTATTGTGCAGATCAAGACTAGGGAAATACAAGTGATAATGGATTCGTATTTATATGAGATAAAATGCGAGCATGGACCAAGAGAGAAATCAAGTAAGGAAAGAGACATTTCCCAGAACAGGAAAGTGAAGGGGAAAGGTTGGAGTCACTATACTGTAAGTATAACTGTGGAAAGCGATGGCACAGGTTGCGCTGTGTCAAGAAATGTGATGATCAACAAGGTAAAGGTGATGTCCGAGTTGAGTCGGAATGGAAATGTAAAACAGAAGAGTCAGCGTGCGAAGTACCAAAATAGAGTGAAGAACATAGCCAGCAGACCGCCCAATAGGAGGCGAAGGAGAATAGGGAGGAAAAATCGTAACAAATAAACTGTAGGCTATTCCATATTTGCAGTAATACCCATCGACCCCTTGAATCTCCACCCTCTCCTTCTCACTGATGCAGATGATGTTGCATCGACTCTTTCTAAGCCATCTTCAGCCCCATCATCCGGCTCTCAGCTCCATTCTTCAGACTTCGAAGACAAAGACATGGACCTTTAGGCGGTGCTGCAAGCTTCGTTGGCCAACTCAACGCAAGGAGGCGGTATGAGCAGTGGTGCCCTCAACAGAGTGGAAGGTTATCCCTCACCCATCATCCCCACCTCTCGTACTTTTCCTGGATTTCCTCCAGAGTTTGTGCCTTCTTGAGCCAATGCAGGTGGAGATTGACTGGACATCCCCCTAACCAGGATCCTTACTGCAGCACTGATGTTGACCCCGTCTGTGCCTCCATGGAAAGAAACCGGGTCATCATGGAGAGGATGCGTCAGCAGAAGGAAGCAGCCCTATGAGAGTAATATGAAGATGAGGTTAAGCAGTTTGAAGAATGCTATCCACGATGACAGCAAGAAGTTGATGAGGAAGATGAAGACGAACTACTGTGACAAGCAATGGAACGATGACTTGTGGAACGTCGTCCTCGGAGAGGCAATGATGTAGAGATGGCCGAGTTGTATGACGAGGACGAATATTATGACACCTCCAGTGAGGATAAATGTCCATTCAATGGACAGAGTTTATGACGATGACGATGCACAGCTGCAGGCAGCACTCAAGGCGGCTCTGGAGACTATGCCACCTGGCTTCACTCTGCCACTGAGCCCTCAACCACTGCCACCACAGCGATTGACGAATGTGGCCCCAGGATGGAGACAAATGTCAGCCAAACTGTGGCAAAGAGCGAAGCTGAAACTGATACAGAGACTGATACAGAGACAGACGCAGAAGGCGTGAATGGTGAGACAGCTCACACAGCGAGGGAAGAAGTCAGCATAGAGGAAATGCGCTGACATACAGTGGCTCAAATAAGTGTCCCAATGTTGGGGCATTTTGGAAAGACTTAACATTTGCAAAAGAACCAAAATATATTAGCTCTAATCCTTGCAGGGTCATCAATAGCTCTAACCCTTGCCCTGAAGATGAGCTCTTAGTCATGTGATTTGGTTGCCATGGGATTGAGATATAACCATTTCAAAATGATATGTCATTGGGACACTTATTTGACTATGATGTTATCAGTCATCATTTGATAAATAACATAATGTTCTGATGGATGCTGTGCTTCAACCCTGTCTCATTATGTAACTTACATAACCCTGAGCACTATAAAGGGCAGGGATACCACCTAGCTAACCCTACTTCACCATGAAGCCCATTTCTGCCTCTGCTAGAGCTAATATCCTATTTCTCTCTGAATCTGGCCTTTCTGCTAGGAAAATATCCTCCCAAACTGGTCTGGGGAAGTCCACTGTAGCCAGGGCTATCAAAGAGATTCATCCAGGCAAAGAAAACATCAAATTAGGCTCTCCTTTCAAGCTTTCCCCTACTGACAAAAGAAGAATTGTCTCTAGTATTACCTCTGGCAAGGTTGAAAATGCTGTTCAGGCAACCCATCTCATCAATTCTACCCTCTCCTCTTCTATCTCTTCCCAAACTGTTTGCAATGTGCTAAAGTCTGCATCTCTCAAGGCTATAGTTAAGAAAAAGAAACCACTCTTGTCTGTTAGACATAGGAAACACAGACTGGCTTTTGCTCTCAAGTACCAACACTGGACTGTGGAGGACTGGACTAGGGTAATTTGGTCAGATGAGACCAGGATCAATAGGATTGGGTCAGATGGAAGGAAGTATGTGTGGAAAGTGGCAGGAAAACCTTTGCAAGACAAGGAGGTACAGCAAACAGTAAAGTTTGGAGGAGGTTCCTTGATGGTTTGGGGATGCATGGGCTGGAATGGAGTGGGAATCCTTGCAGAGGTGGAAGGGAGGATGAATGCTGAGCAGTATGTCTCTATTTTGGAGGATAATCTGCTTCCTACTATGGAAAATTCTAGAATCCCTAAGGAGAGCATTATTTTTCAACAAGATAATGACCCCAAGCACACTTCTAAAAAAGCCCAGGAGTGGCTGGAATCTCAAGGTATCAATGTTCTTGATTGGCCAGCACAATCTCCAGACCTTAATCCCATTGAACATCTCTGACAAATCCTCAAAAAAAAGCTCAACAGCTATACAACACTATCAAGAGGGTTTTGGGAGCTTTGGGAAAGGATTGATGGGGAATGGGGCAAGATAGAGGTTGAGGAATGTCAAAGATTGATAGAAAGCATGTCTAGAAGACTAGAGGCAGTGATAAAGGCAAAGGAGGGCATACAAAGTACTAAAATTGTAGAATAGAAATGTTGCTCAAATAAGTGTCCCAATGACATGTTATTTTGAAATGGTTATATCTCAATCCCATGGCAACCAAACCATATGACTAAGAGCTCATTATTAGGGCAAGGGTCAGTGCTATTGATGACTCTGCAAGAGTTAGAGCTAACATATTTTGGTTCTTTTGAAAATATTAAGTCTTTCCAAAATGCCCCAGCATTGGGACACTTATTTGAGCCACTGTAGGCTGGCAAGATTTGGAGGTTGAGGATGTGCTAGCATGAATTTGTCAATTAACCCACCTGCACATCTTGATCACCAATTGGAATAGTACTTTCATATTCAACAAGATCCGAGCTGTTGTTGGAAAATGATCGCCCCATTGCTGATACTTCTTTGGATGAAGATTTATTCTGACAGACTAACTATGAAGATTGTGGCATTCATGTGTCATCAAGATTATCCTAGTACAGTAGCAATGATGTGATGCTATACATACACCAAAGTTTTAAATTTCTGGCAGCAGTGGTGATTCTTGGTTCTGGCTATTTTGCTGATATTTCTGAGTGGACCACAACACAAATATCGATTTGGTGGCATGGTGTACTTGCCTCACTATTACGATTGGCTGCATCTGGCTCTCTGGAAATAATCGTTTCGAGCACCTGGAAATCTGTGTGATGGGTTTCACGAGCGCTACTTTAGGGTCGTCTGGACTCCGCCTTACCTTGTCGGCATATTGGGCAGGGGGCTGAGGGTTCGAGTAGCCAGGGTCCACACAAGACTGATGGAATCGATGCTTTCCTTCGCACGGCAGTACCCACAGATCATCTCCTTCCTTAAAATCGGCAATAAAAATCGACATGTCTCTCATCCGATTTAGTCTGGCATTAGATTGATTTCGCGTGAAGGTACAGGGAGGCGTGATATTCCATCTTCTTCAGTGTTTGGATATGGTAGACTGGTTTGGTCCATTCCTTCAGATACCAGATTATCCTCGGTTGCCTCTTGACCAGTCACAGAAGACATCATCCCCTATGGAAATCATACTCCACCGAGGGGCTTAGCTATGTTAACCAAATGGGGTCATGTAGGGGTACAGAGGCATCAGACACTATTGGTGCTGATTTGACATCTTTGTGACGAGGAAGGCTGGATTCTAGATCATTTCCGAATGATCTGAATTTGATGACTGGGAATGTGTCCAGGATTGCTCTGACAGACCCCCTGCCCGGCTTCGGCCACCTCCGAGTGTGGGATCTGCGGCACGAGGACCATATCTCTTTGGATACCGGATTTCCCTGATAGCCTGTGTATCTATGAATGCTTGCATCAGTGCCACCTCAAAGTAATGTACCCCCGATACAATCATAGCACAAAATAAAGCAGATACGCCGCCAGTGATGACATACAAAACTATCCTGCGAAGGAGTCAAAAGCATCTGCCACTGGGGCGAGTTCCTTACATGGCAATCCCTGTGTCACCATTACTACTAGTAGAAGGTGTCGACGGTCCCATTGCATTGAATCCCCCATCAAATATACCAGGGCTGTTTGCATTAGAAGCTAGAGTGGCAACAAGGAAACCAGGAGCCAGCAGATAGCCCGATGCGAACGTGCTGTTGACCACTCCTGCAGCATTGTTCAACGTCGTGGCATTGAAGTACCCCGTAATATGATTCACTGGATGGCCCAAACTAGCCGAATTCATATTCGATGTGCCAGAGAAGCGCCAAAACCTTAGCAAAATGTCGAGTGGAAGAGGGGAGAAAACAAACTGAGAAGCGTTCGAGGCCTGTGTAGTAAAGACACGCAGGGCCGAATTCTGGTGATCTGGATTGATCACACATGTTTCTGAGTAAAGCGAGCATAATACCAGGCTCAGGGAATTATGAAACCAATAGACATCACAGAGGACATCAAACTTACAGCTGATTTTCCACCAAGATCCTTTGCCAGGGTAAAAACATCAACTTCACTGGATGAATCAGTCGAGTTGGCATCACAAGTCATAAAAGCAATCCATGGCGTGGTCACTAAAGCAACCCACACTCATAGCGATAACATGACCGAGCACTCACACACACTGGTTTCATCACCGGCGTTATTTTCCGTAAAGTAGACGAGAATGCCCTACAAAAGTGTTAGCTGACCACGAGTGAGATAGCACCTGATTCCTGGACAGGGTCGTTACTCAGCCAGAATTACCTTGTTTACAAGGTCACTGGGGGGGGAGAATTGTGGCTGTGATGTCCTCGATTTTCCAAACGTGGAAAATTTTTGCCTTGTATATAATGCAATACACGTGGAGCATAGCATAGCACACAGTAAGAACATGAATCTAGTATACTAAGAGCCAGTATTCTGTACCTCGTCCCACCACTTTTTCATATCATCGTCCAGTTTAATGAGCCTCTCATCCTTGACTCTTAAGTATTCACTTGGATGAGACATCAGCAACTTCTCGTCAAAATCCCTTAGAAGACATATGTTTTCCCGTCCCTGACAGTGTGACAATGTGACATACACATTGAACAGTGTAAGACCTCCAGATGGTGGGGTTCCAATGTCAATAATTGCATGAGATATGGTCTGCCCTTTGAATTGTAAATTAGTCAGTCTCAACTTCCTCTGTATGTGCCTTTTGTAGTGTGTACCTTGGGAGTGGTAGTCTGTGAATGCATATGCCGGTGTGAGAGGCAGTTGCTTTCTCGTCACACTTCTTTTGGCATTGCCTTCTATAATCGTAAACATTCGCTCTGCAGGAATGATAGGTATTATGTTCTCTTGCAATCTGTTGAGTTGCTTCACTTTCGTGCTTGTCATCTTGACGAGAACAAACACAGGTGGAAAAGCAAGATTGACGACAGGTTCATTTACAGAAAACTCTGGTTCTTGTTCATTAAGCACTATTTTGGTGATTTCCCCCCTCGCTCCATTTGCAATGTCCAGATCAGTCTCAATGTTAAATGTTACCATCACTTTCATCCCCAATGATAGCATAATTGAATCAGGAAGTCCTCCGTGTTTGTTTTGTTTTGAACTGTGTGCTTTTTTGGAAGCTTTGGCAAATCGTTGACGGAGAGTGAGCGGATGTCTACCTATGGTGTCATAGGCTGGAGATATAAGAAGCTGTTGACCCACGTTTCAACAACGTTCATATGCCATGGCTGTATTCCAATGGTGCCAAATGGAGTGACGAGGTGTGATAAGAACGGCTTGATTCCATGGGGCGGTAGAAAAATCAGTTGGGGGACAGTTGGTATTTGTGATGATCAGTGACCGCAGCAGTGTGATATGACATGCATGACAGCTACCATTTCAAATGTGATGTAGGAGATCATTCCAATCTGCATCTATAACCTGTACCTGTTGGGTGAAATGAACTATGACATGGAATTGCTCATAAAGCGATCTTCCAAGGAGCTCTTCACCATCATCCTTGCATGGATCTATTTCCCAGTAGAGAGGGTGACCAGTCACTGGTGGAAACTGGTGGAAATTGTCGACCAAAATTATGTTTGCACCACTGAACGGGAGATTGGTGTTTGGGCTTCCTGCAAGACTTTTCGCTTTGCACAGTGAAGCAGAGACACGGGCCAAAAACTTTCAGGAAAGCATGGATTTTTCGTCAATGATGAGGTACAAATGATGTTGCCAGAAGTCGATTAGTTTCTTGGTCGCCTTCTGAGAATGATCTTGACCATTCAATGGTATTTGGGTGATCATGTGCAGCGTTTTCCCATCGATTATGGTTGCTGCAATTCCTGTGTATGCACTTTTTGCCAACAAATGTGCAGCACCACACTGCTCAAAGGTCTCCGTGATGGTTTGAATCGTTTTCAATTTGCCCACTCCTCCTTCTCCAGGTATGATCATCAACAATTGACGTGGATTTGACCCTGATAAAGTTTCATTGAGGTGCCGGTCTATGATGTTGTATGTGTGACACTGTTCTTTAAGGAGCAATTCAACATTAACGGGGGCGAGGTGATCCTCAATGGTCAACATCTTTTCGGCAATGGTCTCTACTCCTCCCATGTCATCAATGGTATTGTGACCTGTCTCATTCTCCACATTTACGTCAAATCCTCTGACTTCTCCATCATCACGCATTGTTTCTTGTAAAACATTTTCATCATCTTCTCCATTCAGATCAGCCATGATGCCTGCCATAGACATTTGCCATATATGGAGTTTCAGGTAATCATCTCCTTGTGCAATGCTGATATCTGATTCATCTGATTGACAGTTCCAATTCCTGTTGTCCTCTTGATTGACCACGTTCATTGTACATGCAATTGAAACTGCCAATCTTCCATGCAGTTCTTCTCAAGGATTTTTCTGTGATTCTTCGAATACATGTAAGTCTTCTTCTGTCAGTTCTGACCTAAACTGCGAATTGATATTCTTGTCAAGATTATCCTCTTCTTCTTGTGTCAAATTGTCCATTGCACAAGTCTGTTCATCATCTGTCTGCCACAACGCCATCAATGCTTCATCTTGGCGAGTACCAGCTGCATTTTTGCAATTGTAATGATACTGAATCCCTGAAATAATGTTCAAGTTGTGTTGTGACACAGTTTTGATAAACTTGTCAAAAGCCGCTTGGAAACTATCATGTGGTCCTTTAATGTCTTGTAAATCTCTCCATGGCAATAACAAAGCGAGCATGGAAGTGAAATAGATGTTTTGGGTATGCTCATCACTTGCATCATACATAGGAAAGAATGGCCCAATGATATTTAGAAGGATATTGTGGTGTGCTGAGCATATGACACGTTGGTCCATCAGATGTCTAGGATGTTCTTTGAGATAATGACTGCGTCCATTGCAACAATGACCACGAACTGCAGGCTCAGAGACTCTGGATGTCTGTGGTATTTCACTGCTTTTTTCTCCATGAGGAATATGTTCCTCATACATGTCCACGATGAACGAGAAGAATGAGTATGTCGCTAGTTCTTCTCCTCACAAAGAGTAATCTTGAATCTGACTTTGTACACATAAACGTTCACTAGCTCGAGATGCAAAGGTCAAGACATCCTAATTATTGTATTTCATGATCAACTCACATGCATTGGCACATATCATCTTACGTACATCATATGTTGCTGTATCATCTGGTGTGTCTTCATGTGCTACTCCATCACCATCGCTGTTTTCCTCATTTTGAATGGTATCAACTCTAGAACTGTAAGATCAGAAATACTTCATGTATTGCCATAGGAAATACTAACGGATTTGTATCCCTTCTCGTTTTCAATTCTTCAAAAACTGAAAAGAGATATGCTTCAAGAGATGACCAATATAAAGGAACATAGTGATGCAAACATATGCTGTCACCCCATTTCACGAGGTACAACATGACTTGTGGTGCGGACATCTCCATCTCCTGGTTGATTGCATGCTGATTACAAAATATCAACATCTGGTTTCAATCTAGGATATTCTCCAGATGGTCTGCGTGTGCTTCATGATATAGAAGTGTGTTTGCCATCAAGGCCAAGACATTGAAGTTTTTGCCTTGCTTCTTCAACTGATAAGCTGTTGTATACCACATAACATCTTTAGTATCCTGTCCATTCATGATCAACTTGATGTCATTGTTGCAACACATAGTCACCGAAACGGCAGGGCAGAATGTATTCATGAATGGAACAGTTTTTGAATCACATAGTTTCCTTGCGAATCGACATTGTCTATATCAGACAACGTCCATGGGGCTTGTTGTTTGCATGTTAGATGTCTGTGTGAATCATATTGAAGGCATGTAGATTTGGAACATGTATGGACCTGTTGAGATTGAATGACATGTCAAAGTCGATCTGAAAATTCTTTACTCCATTCTTCACTGTCAGAATTGGGGGGCCATGAGTATGCAAGTTGTGATTCCCGATGCATTGTTTTGATTATGGTCTCGTCCAGTCCATCAATATGAGCACAAACATTCTTCTTCATAAAGCAGCATATTTTCCCTCAAAAATCTTCTGATTCCAACAAACGATGCATTGTTACACAATCTGGGGTGTCTTGCAACCAAAAAAGCATATGCACATGCAATGATCCTTGACCTTGTGCTTCCACAATCCCAAAATACACAGTGAGATGCTCTAAAATGCCCATACTTGAATGAACTTGATCCTTCATAGCCTTGATGCCAAACAATGTATGAAGTATAGTTTCAATGACGAAAAAAAGTATTTGGCTGTAGCATATGGATCCCGGGCAACATTGAAAGCTCAACAATTGCTATCGGGACCCAACCTAGTGTTAAAGTTGTCCATATCGATTTCTTCACCTGCAAAAACTTGCAATATTGAATCATGTATATCAGAAGGATTTATAGTTATCCAGAGTGAGGGACCACATAGACGTAAACATGTTCCCCATATTTGCCTATGATAAGATGCTCGGGCCTTGTCTGAACCCTTGACTCAAGCACTAGACGTGAAAACATGCTTTTGCAGTAATTTGACATGTGGATTAGAAATCAGCATATGGGAAGCTTCCTCCTTTTCTGCTTCTTTCAAATCTGTGACAGTTAAGGAGTTGATTACTATTGCATCATATTCAAAGTCTTGACAATGCATCTGAATTCGTGCAGAAAGCAAAGCTTCTTGTTTTTGTTGAATGACGAATACGATGAATGGAAAAGAATGATGAATGCGGAAACAGCGATCGTAGTATTGAAGTGTCCATTGAACATGTTCATCGAAACTGATCATAACTTGTCATTTTTCTTCAATGCCTCCAATCCTGTATGGGAACAAAACAGGATATGCAGCTGCTAATGGATTCAATGCAGGACCTGGATTGCTCCCTTGGCCAACACCAAATTCCAATAGTGGAACTTGACCATGTTGAACAACATATGTATCCCCCTTCTTTCTCTCGCAAATTTGCAAGTGCAAACTTCATTCATTCATCTAGTGAAAGTTGATCTAACTCTGTATCGCTTACATCAAGAAAGTGCAAAGGAATCACAGATCCATTCACATCAAACATAGGTTCATCATTGGGAGTGATGTTGTCACCTAGTAATGGATTTTAATTCCTGACCTATTGAGTCAACTCGCTATACTCACTTTCATTGTCAGCCATGCTCATGTCATTCATGTCCACATCCATCTCTCCATTTTCTTCTTTATGACCATCGCTTGTGACTATCATTCTCTTTGATCAGCAATCCCAACTTTGACTGAACAATAATATTATCACCTCCTGTGGAAGACTCATCCACTGGTATGTATCCAGCTCTTTCCCATTCCACTACTTCCTCATTTTCTTCATATCGAATGCTTGCTGTAATTTCCACAGGAACATCATCTTCAGGTAGCGACTGTAATCATTCTGATGATATAACGATATTTTGGTACATTACATTGTTCTCCTTCAACCACAAGAGAGCTTCATATACAACACAACGACGAACCTGAAATGTTGACTTAAGCCATGACTTCAGTAACTTTTTCGATCCAATGTACATCACGGCTAAAACGCTAGATAGTTGAATTGCCGGCTATGGTAAGAGTTGACCCTCCAACATGGAAACAACTGTGCTCGTATTCATGTTGTACAGAGTGACATTTCCCATCATTCCCCATTGCAAATGGGCAGGATTTGACACTTGACCATCATGAGGGTAGAGCTTGACAACATAACAACGAGGATAATGGTGCGAAATCAATAGCTGTTCTGAAAGCATAAGAATCGCAAGTTCATGTGGAACCTTGCCAATCCAAAGGTTATTGGCAAGAGAAAGTTTTGGTAAATGACCAGAGACTAGTGCCTGTATGCAACTGTGGCAAACCCATGAAGTCGCTTCTGACCCTTCTCTAGTGATAAATTCTATAGTGAGCAACATATCATGCCACAATTCGTGTGCCACATGAAACGTAGCTGGTCGCAAGAGACATTGGATATTGGGTATGTCCAGTAAAACTTGACGTGAACCTTTGAACTGATTTACAGAACATGTCTACATCATTTGGTAATGAATGCACCTTCAAAACTCCACAACTCGCGAGCACATACAGCACACACCAAAAACGCCAAAGATTCATTTGATGTCGCATCGATAAATGCACGATAACAAGCTTTTTGTTGATCTTCGGTTGGTAACCGCATGAAATCAGGATATTCATCGACGATATCAGGTGTTGCATGACTTTCTGCCTCTATATCTCTTTCTTCTCCCAAGGTGTCATCTGCCTCTGTACTCTGTTCCTCTGCACTCAACTCGGCCTGGTCAGAATGCTCAGCTTCCTGACTTTTCTTCTTCCTAATCTGTTCTGCTCTCGCTTTTTCTCACTTTGTCTTCTTTCTTCTTTCTTTATCATCCACAGCTTTCTGCAACAAAGTCTGGATCGACTTGGATTGCTGTTTGATCTGTTGCAATATAATGGGCCATGGCATACTACCCAACTTGCAAGGAAAGGTTCCAATCAGAACTAAGTCTTCAACTTCTCGTTTCATGAGTCTGCCCACCAAAACTTGTTTGTTTCATTCCAACATAGAAAGTTGTGCAGGAAAATTACAGCTACATTTACTACTTCACCACTTCGCTAAGTACATCAGTCACTGGTGTCTCAAAATAAAATCATATTTGTACAAATTTTGTCCCTTCACCATTCTGTCGGGCAGCCGGTGCAGGTAGTGTTAGTCAGCTGATCACACACACTAACTCCAATATATATGTCTCTGCATTTCCTCCATCTCAACTGTGTGTCAGGAAAGATCTGTTTATCAGAGAACGGTACAGTCGCACTGTTGACCCTGGTTGAGGAACAAGTGTGACGTATGATGTTTCAAACTGAATATGAGATCAACGGATATGCAAACAAGTCAAATCACCCAATCACCCTAATAGAGGAAGATGACACTAAACGCATCCTACCCTGCAGGAAGCATCTGACTATACAATGCCACAAACTTTCTCTGAGATAAAAGCTACACAGCAATACTTGAATTCAAACTTTGTCTATAATCTGGCATGGATCACGTCTAGACACATTACTTAAACTGTCCCATTGACATGGCCAAATGTCCCATCACCTTCTCCATGGCTCCATCCAAACGCAAGGATGCTGCTGAACATCCATCTACTCCACTCAACCAGAGTGCTTCACCATCCACTTCATCCTCCATGTCTCGTTCCCAAAACTTAACTACCGCTGATACTGTTCTCAATCGTCTTATGACACCTGATCTCTACTCTATGTACATCTCTACTCCTAATTTGACTCAACTAGTCAAATTCCAGACCAGCAAGAGTGGTGAAATCCTTATTTGCAAAAATTCGGATATGGAGTTCATTCTACGAGGAGCTTTCCTTGTAGCATGCAACGACTTCTTTCTCACACCCGACGCCAACTTTGATCCCAAAAACCCTTTTAACATGCATTTCCAAGATGTGAAACTAAGTTGCCATCTTACATCGCCTATCATGCCTACCAACTTCCCTTTTGTGATCTCCGATTTCTCCAAGTGTACCAATAACCTATGCAACATCAAAAAGATAATCAAAGCAGAGAAGGGAGAGGAGATAGTGAGTGCAATCGGCGAACATCTCGGTAAGACTAACTTCAAAGTTCAGCATTCATTATTTGATGTAAGTACATCATACACCATCTGACTCACACTACAAATTAACAACACATCACCTAGCGCAAACTCATTGAACTGTCAGATGATAAAAACAATGGTCCTGGCGACACTGATACTGTTGCATCAGCCAAGTTCAAGATTTTCACTATTATACTACAAATGAATTTAGACTTACAATGTATAGGCATGCAGGATGACTTGGACGAAGGTCCAGTCCCTGGACCCGAGTTTTCCATGGAATTGTGGCCTGTAGCTGAACACTGCAAGAAGAGCTTGCAAGCACTCTTTGAAATGCACAATATCTGTCCCCTGCCTGTGTACGACTCTCATGACAATCTGATTCCACCATCTCAATATGAGTCAATACTCAAAGGAGCTACAGTCGAAGTCCATTTTGCATACTCACATGTCTTTGTCAAACGAAAGAACAGACATTACTACTCTGGCATCATACGCCACATGAAGGTTCTTCAAGCCCCAAATCCCCTTCCCTCAAGTTCCTTCAAACATGTTCATGTGAGCACTTCTTGTGGTAAAGGCAAGGGACATGCGTAATTACGTGCATCTCTCTTTTAGTCATGCCTGTTACCATGTACAATTCTTCATTCATCAGATCATTGTGCATAATATCCAACTTGAAACTACAAAACGAATAATCCTTAATTTGTACCAATATACAGTAACAATTATGATAACCCTTACCTCGCATGTGATTTGCTCAAATGTAAACAAGGTTCCTGCCAAATCCTCGGCCATATGTCTAGTCACTAGGGGGGGGGGAGAATTGTGGCTGTGATGTCCACAATTTTCCGAACATGGAAAACTTTTGCCTTGTATGAATATAACCCAATATGTGCGCAGAGCATAGCAGTGTTCTGTACCTCATCCCACCACTTTTTCGTATCATCATCCAGTTTAATGAGCCTCTTGTCCTCAACTCTTAAGTATACACTTGGATGAGACATCAGCAATTTCTCATCAAAATCCCTCAGAAGATGTATGTTTTCCCATCCCCGATAGCATCAGGAAAATAGTGTTGCTTATTCATGCTTACACACAGCTTATTACACTTTTTTGACCAAGTTAAGCAACAAACTGAACAAGCAAAATAAGCACAATTCAAGGAGGGTCTTCAACTTATTCTCCTTAAATCACACTTAATTTGCTTATTATAAGCACAGAAAGCAAAATAAGTAGATTAAGTAGATTAAGGCTACCCTGTATATACAAGGAGAAATAAAATACTGTGGTCCTCGTCGCGCTGTCCCGTTGCACCCCCGTCATTGCGTCCTTCTTGCCAGTGTTATCCTCACCATCATGTGGCACATCAAGCGAGTCGTTGGGCTCGATGGCATGGGAGGGTATGGCGACAGGCATTGGCTGGGTGCGTGACGCATGTATCACCGTCGCCGTCATCCTTGTTGTCGTGCCGTGGTGCCGTTGCGTGCACGCATCAGCACCGTTGTCGTGTTGTTGTCGATGGCACTAGGTCATCGACAACATTGCGCCACCATTGCCGTCATCGTGTCATTGGCTGGGTGCGTGACGCATGTATCGCCATCATCGTCGTCCTTGTTGTCGTGCGGTAGTGCCATTGTGTGCACGCGTCAGCACCATTGTCATGGTGTTGTCAACAGCGCTGGGTCATCGATGACATTGCGCTGCCGTTGCCATCGTCGTGTCTTGCATCCCCCCTCCTCCTCGTCACATTGTTGTCGCAGTCGTTGTTGCGACCTTGACCTCATAGTGTCGTCGTCATCGTCATGCCCGCCTCGCCCAATCCCTGCCATTGCCGCTTGTGGGTGCAGTTGCGCATACGTTGGCGTTGACGACGTCATGTCGTTGTCATCCTTGTTGTCACCACGTTAGGCATACGAGCGAAGGCAAGGAGGAGAGAGGGCGAGGTGGCGAGGTGGCGAGGTGCGCAAGTGTGTGAGAGGGTGAGAGGTAGCGAGAAGGTGAGAGGGTGAGGTGGCAAGAGGGCGAGAGTGAAAAGCTGAGGTGCGTGAGTGCGCACAAGAGAGCGAGAGGTGGCGAGAGGGCGAGGCAGGTGAGAGAAGGTGAGAGGGCAAGGTGGTGAGGTGGCAGGGTGAGGTGGGTGAGTGGGTGAGTGGGTGAGTGAGGGTACAGGGCGAGCACGAGGTGGTACACACAGGTAGGAAAGGTGAGATGTGGGTAGCGTCTGGTGGAAAAAAAAAGGCAGATCTGCCGCACACGGGGTCAGGTTGTTCAGGTCGGGAGGCAAAAAGAGGAATATGCATGTGGGTGGGTATCTGGGCGCAAGGGGGGTGTGAAAGGGTGTGAGAAAATGGGTGGGAGGGCATACGGACTCTGTGGGTGCGAATGGGTGGGGATGGCGCACAAATTGGTGAAGTGGGGGTATGGTAAATGGTCAGGTGGGCGTGAACAAGCTGAGAGGGTGGTGGGTGCAGTGAACAGGTCAAATGGGGCGGTACTTATCGTTTTTGTGGTTGAGTGAGCCTCGGCTGGCCTTGAATGCGAAGTTGGATGTTGGTCGAATGGCGAGCGCAAACAAGATGCAGCTGTGGAGCACATGTGCTGGGGTGCGCGTTGGCCATGACAAGGGCGGTGGTGTGGTGTGTGGGTGATGATGGGTTGACGGCGTAGTGGTGTGGAGCTGAAAGGCGTGGGGACTAAATTGTGGACTTATGCAGGTTTTTCAACTTACTTGCCTGGGATGTAGTCATATACTTGTCAAGCTAAGAGTTAGATATGGGTTCGTGGTCTAACGGTTAGTTGTGAATGGTTCTTACTATTTTTGGTAACTGGAAGTAGTCACAGATTTGACTCCAGTACATGACACTTTATTTCCTTCATGCTTTCTGAGCTTGCTCTGCTTTATACACTTACTAGCACTTGTATTTCTCCTTTGTTTACTTAGTTAGCTTGTTCAAAATGGAAAAGCACAAAAAAGTATGATAAGTGTGAATAAGCAACACTCTGTTTTCCTGATGTGGACGAAGGACCAGTCCTTGGACCCGAGTTTTCCATGGAATCGTGGCCCGTAGCTGAACGCTGCAAGGAGAGCTTGCAAGCGCTCTTTGAAACGCACGATATCTGTCCCCTGCCTGCGTATGACTCTCATGACAATCTGATTCCACCGTCTCAGTATGAGTCAATGCTCAAAGGAGCTACAGTTGAAGTCCATTTTGCATACTCACACGTCTTTGTCAAATGAAAGAACAGACATTACTACTCTGGCATCATACGCCGCATGAAGGTTCTTCAAGCCCCAAATCCCCTTCCCTTGAGTCCCTTCAAACGTGTTCACATTAGCACTTCTTATGGTAAAGGCAAGGGACATGCGTAATTATGTGCATCTCTCTTTTAGTCACGCCTGTTACCATGTAAGGTAGTTGACTTGCGAAACTGACAAACATCATGTGTCCAAAGAGTGACGAAGAGTGACAATGCACGAAAAATAGGATATCATTTCAATGTAGCACAGTACAGACAAATTGCTACGCTGAAATATGCATTAGATAGCAATACAATAACAAGTGTTTTCACTTTTTTCATACGAGCTCTCATCAAATAAAAATCTGTATTTTTATTGACTGAATGGAAATGTTCACCTAAGTGAATCTCAGCGGTACCAATGGCCGCTTGGCACTGTATGCGGTGGCCTGTCGAAATCCTTGTAAAGTCAGTACTGCTAACAATGGGTGATAGGAAATGTGGCACAAAAAGGTGAATCTCAAATCTCGAGTCCTGGAGAGCCTCAAAGAAAGCAAAGCTAATGACCAACGATGAGAACACAAAGGTCAGACACAGAAAATGGCACACTGAACTCGACTCCTAACAAATCATTTGTTGGCAGCCTTCAACAAGCACCAGGTCAGGTGACAAGAGTGTTGAGACTTGGTTTGAAACGCCCTTGCCATCTTCTGTCATGGATACTCTGACTAGTCAGATTCCAAGCCAGACACTGAGCATGGTGGGCTATGGGGAGGCTCTCTGGTTGCTTGGACAACCATTGGACCTCAATTCTGTGCTGGGACTCAGAGTTGATAAACCTGGCCTAGGCGGCAGCCTGGAAATTCACTTACATGGTCTGAGTCATCATGGTATCTGTACAACCACTCACCATTTCATTTGCATAGGGATGCCAGTCAATTCTAAGCCTGACTCAGAGTGTCAGCATCAAGTCAATGATGAGTAGAGTGCTTTGACGACAATAGAAGCAAGTGTGGGACCGGCGCTGGCATCTGATCTGATTGGAAGCCACAGTGATGGAATGGATGCTGAGACGGAGGACTCAGAGTTAGAGGGGAGCGATGATGAAGATGGTAATGCTAACATACTGACCCGTGATTACTCCATCAAGCTGTATTTGGCACCAAGCGTTGATGAAGCAAAAAAAGCCTTGGTGGATGTATGGGAATTGTTGAAGCCCAGTCGTCTTGACAAGACCGGCTACTATGATCCCAAGCTGGATCATGTTCTACGAGAGTGCCTAGAGCGGATACGGGAATTTCTGTGGTTGTATACTGATGTACACAGACTTGGTGGTATGCCCCATACAGAAAATCCAGTTGGAGGCCACTGGATTCAAGCTGCAGACCATGCGGCTTGAAATGCTAGAAAGACACATGGTAATTATTTATCGAGACACCTTCAAAGCTGGTCTTGTGCCTACATCAAGAACCGGAGTGCCCTTCCGCTCTGTCTCAAGTCTCAAAATATTTCCCACATTGATGACGAGTCACTTGCGGCTGACTTGAAGTTATACTTGCAGAGCGTTGGGAAGTTTGTTTGTGCATCAGACCTTGTTGACTATCTGAATATCCCCGAGAATCAGGTACAACATGGTTTCAAGAAGACAATCTCATCCAAGACAGCCCAGCGCTGGATGAAAAAGTTAGGTTATCACTGGAAAAAAGAGCCAAAAGGACAATATGTCGATGGACACGAAAGGGACGATATTGTCAATTACTGCCAGAATGTGTTTTTACCCGCCTGGAAGCATTATCTACCACGGATGCGAAGATGGAGGATGGATGACCCATCCATGGAGGAGATCACTGCAGATTCTGTAGGTACTGTGCTAGGGAGATGGGTTGTGGCTTGGTTCCACGATGAGTCAACCTTTTATGCAAATGATTGAAGAAAGATGCAATGGGTGCATCTTTCTGAGAATGCAGTACCACAACCAAAGGGTGAAGGGGTTTCATTGATGGTTGCTGAATTTATTTCTGCAGATTATGGTTGGCTTCGCTCTCCTGATGGCAAGGAATCAGCACAGGTTTTGTTCAAACCTGGAAAGGGA